>JACXGJ010009022.1:0-25359 GCA_016801105.1 Esox niger
CCCCACCCCTCCTTCCCTTTATCCCCCACCCCTCCTTCCCTTTAACCCCCACCCCTCCTTCCATTTCTCTGGAGTTCGATTCAGGCCGGTTGACTGCCTGGTCACCTGTGAGTTGCTGCCATTCATTATTAATGAGTTACCACATCTCAGTATTGATCTGGGTGTGTGATTTAGAGTTTCCCGCCTACATGCAGTAGTAAGGTGTGCCAAAGAAGACACACACTCACCTCCTGGACATACACACCCAATCACACAAAAACATGTCTGACACGGTAACTCACGCGTGACGTATTCCCCAGCACAGCTTGTCCTCTGTCAGTGGCATGCAGGAGTGATGGTGGACGCCCGTGGCTAGCCGGTAGACGTACGTCCGCGAAACAGCCTGGAAACGGGCGTGGAAGGCACTGGGCACGCGGTGGGCGTGGGTAACTCTGAGGGACGATACATTCTGGATTTACCTGGTGGGGTTAACACGGCCCCAGCACCAAGCCCACTGGTACCCCCCTGCATCACCTGGGTTTCAGGTGCACCCACTGACATCCATCATGCTGTGTCGTCGAGCGACATGAAATGTTTCTCCTGCTGTGTGTCCTAAGGCCGAAAGGTTTTAACATGAGGACATTCTCCTGGTTTTCCCTCTATCCTCCCCCTATCCTTTCCTCTCTCTCTCTACCTCGCTTCCAGCCAGACTAAAATAAATATCAGTCTGGAAAAGGGGCTTATAACTTTGATCTTAAGAGAGCAGCGGAGAGAGAGAGAGATCAAGAGACAAGGGAGAGAGAAGGATAGAAAGATGCAGAGAAACAATGAGAAAATAAAGAAATACAGGGAGGGAGAAAAAGACAAGGGTAGAGGAAGAGGGAAAGAGGAACTCATTCCTGATTTGAAAGGGTCTATATATAGCTCATGACTGAGGTCTGTGGGTTTTACATAAAAGATGCGTCCAGGAACACTGCAGAGTAAGAAACCCACACAGCCATTGACAGACACACTGTTCATGCACACTGCAATCAGACAGCATGATCTAAGTACACTATAGTCAATCAGAACTGCTCAGAGAACTAGAAATCCCTCACAAACTGGTAGGTTTGCTGCAAGAAGAATTCTCTCTCCTATGGTCTAAAGTAATGGTTTCTGGGTGTTTACTGTAATAAAGGCATCATGTTTAATTGGGCTGAATCAGGCAACTTCCCAGTGCCAGTTTTGTCTGAACAGGAAAAGGAGCTTTTTTCCTCATTGTATGCAGTTTCTGTATAGTAACTTTGCATTGTCTCACAGGGCCTTTGGCCTGGTCCTCAGGAGAAATAAGAATTGTTTCTCCGTCTCTATGCCTGGTATGATACAGCTGAAATAAACAAATGAAACATTATTAAACCTGATTGGCTCCGACCGTAGGTGGAAGTTTAAGGCATCCACCAGGACCTCCTCGGCCAATGGTGGCTTGTCCTTCTGGCGCCGGAGGTCAAAGTGGGCGGAGTTACCAAGGGCATGGACGCCGGAGTCTGTTCGACTAGAGGTGGAGACAGAGACCCAGTAACTTATAGACACACACAAATATCTCGACAATAAACAGCCCATAGGTTAGAGCATCTGATCATTAACCCAAAGGATGCTAGATTGAATCTCTGAGCTGGCAAGCTGAAATATCAATTGTTCAGTCCCCCAAAAATTGCCAGTTAACCCTAATGAGTTGGGATAAGAGTGTCTGCTACAGGAGGAAAACGTACATGAACACTCACCTGGAGACATACAGAGAGATGGCATTAGCAGGCCTTAACCTCCACACAGCTTCCTGACAGAGAGAGAAAGAGGAGAGGATGGAGGTCAAGAGAGAAAGAGGCAGAAGAAGGTTTCCCATCCCAGCAAGTGATGATGAGGTTGACCACTGCAGGCACGCGTCCGATTGAATCCCTGAGATGAAACATCTGTTAATGTGCTTCTGAGCACATTCCTGTAAATTGATCTGGACATTTTACTGAAACATTTTCTTTTATGAGAATCCAGGGATGTGATGCAGCAGAGGACGAAGAGAAACAAAGACACTAATATACAAATCCAAGCAAACCCTACTGACTTTACAGTACAAAACTTTATACAACTTTACACAAGAATGACTTTTTACAATGTACAAGACTGTACCAAAACACAGAAGAAAAACTGTGCAAAAACAATGTTTTGTAAAATGGCTGACAGCACAAATAGATTAAACAAAACAAAAACTATTAAAAGCCGTCCTTGAAAAAGCAGCCTTTTTATATTACTTTTTTTTTTAAATGGAAGTTTCAGTGGAATTGCTCATAATTAGTAATAAAAACCTGCCCTTGACACACTTTATGACTCACTTTTGTACATAGATAGCAGTCTATTAGGAATATACAAACAAGAGTGATCTACTATGTAAACCAAACCAACTTCTCAAGATGGCGAACTATTAATCCTGTAATATTCGAAAAGATCTAACGACCAACACTGATTAAATGCCCTCTGATTTCCTGTAACTATTTCAAATTGATTAACAATCAAAAAGATTTAATTTACTGCAATATAGTCTCACAATGGACAAAAAGCTCTTTGCAATTCAAATGTGTTGTCATAATGACTAGCAGCCTATGTGAGTAAACCGAACAGCACTAACAGGGAAGCTTTCATATTAAGAACATCTGCAGGTTATAAATACCACTGGAGAATTTAAATCAGGATAAATAATCATATCAAATTATGAGTCATATCCGATATCCTGTGTGTGAGTAGCAACATCTAAACAGATGGATCTCCACTCGTTTTACTCATTCCCTCTTATACCCTCCCCCCATCACTCTCCCCCTCACTCCCACCCATCTCTCTCATCCCCCCACTCACTCTCCCCTCCTCTTTGTCTTAATCCAGGGCAGAGGCAGCTTTTACAGTATGAAATTCAAATCACGTTGTTTTTTTTTAAGTAAAGTTCTATATTTAGAGTCAATTAAAACCTGTTTGTGCGTACATCACCTCTAGACCACATCACCCCTCCCCTTCTACCACCCAGTACTCCCCTCTATCTCTGTCAGGTCAGATTGTTCTCCCATCCCTCCCTGTATATTGGTTTATCCATCTACCAAATCTGCTCATCAATAGTTGGGCAATATGGCTTGCAATATGGCTTGAAATATAGAGATGAATGGGCTGAATTGACATAATGATGATTATTAATGTTTTTACAGATTCATCTGAATTTGCAGTACGGAGGCTGTTTATTAATTTATTTTTTAATTACTACTACTAGTTGCATTCATTGTCCCATTACCAATCGGCCATGTTACAGTAGTAAGAATATTGGATTCAACTTTATTGTCATTGAACAGTACGAGTACAGTACAGCAAAATGCAGTTAGCATCTAACCAGAAATGCAAATAGAGGCCGAAAAATTTTTAGCCGAAAAATATTTAGTATTAGGTATGTGTATATGCAGTCGACAGTTAGCATTCCACTGCGACACCGGATGTAAACATAACCCGCATCGCGGCAGGACAGAAGTTGTCTGACATACGTGAAAAGGGCCTATCCTGCACAACAGTATTGAAATAGTTGAGTTACTATACATTCATGAAAAAAGAAACTGCCTAACAAAGCGTTAAGTGGTTACATTAGAGGCAGCAATGTTACCTTATCGGAACCTGGTACTAGAGTTGTTGCTAGCTAAAGTTAGCCCGCCTTCCTAAGGCAGTTTACAATTGTGAATTAACAATGACGTTAGCAACTTACAAACCATTTCATGTACGTAAACATTATTACTGTTACCTTTACTAAGTTAACTTAAATGTACCTTTTGGAATTTCTTCAAGTAGCTAGCTAGTTAGTAGTCAACAGTTGTATTGCGGTGAGAAGTCTCAGGTTACGAAGGTAAAACGGAAGTGAAGTTAAACTGCTACGCAAAAGGGCGGAAGTTAGATGACGTCATCGTGGAAAGGGCCTATTACAAGTTGAATGTGTCGACGAGCAATATTAAATGTGCAATAAGACACGTTGAGGGGTCAAACATTTGACAAGTATTAAGGCATAGTGTACCTTACAAGTGGGATAATAGTTGGGGTATAAATGGCAATTTCAAAATGGCATTCAAGATGTGCAAACGAGGCAAAAGAAGGAGTGATGTATTCACGTATCTAACAAAAAGTTGAGGCTGGCAAAATAAGAAAGTGGCTACGCTTATTTGTATGAAGCAGCGAGAGACGCTAGACAATTTTATTTAAAAATATTTTAAGTAGTTCAGTATGCAACGGTACCTACGAAAATACAGGTTGGATGAAAAGAAAGCAAATATGGTAGAAAAGAGGCAGACGCAATTCGTCGTGAACATGGGTGCAGCTTGCCTAGCCACGGTGGAGGGATCTCATGGAGCATAGTGCAATAAACTTCGACGGTGATGTGGCCATTCTTCTGTTATATACGTGAAGATAAAATGCTAGCTACCTAGCTATCATGTTGTTTGTTATTGCCCTATTGGTGTTAATGTGGCTAGCAATACAGACAACGCAGACATGGCTATAGTTACTGACTGTACATCTATCCAGTAGACATTGTTCGCAGGTTTGCTACTACTACCAGCTTCTAACAACCTCATACTGTTGTTTGTAATTGCCTATAATTAATTACCAGGCTAAAACGATTTGGCCAATTTGGTTAACTAGCTAACTTTCTGAGGATAAAGAGGCGAGCTGCCGTCTGTACATGCTGTTTGCTTTATTTACTAGCCTAGCTAGTAGTACTGTAATCGTAAAACATTAGCATTGCGAGATTAGACTAGTAGCTAGAGAGTTTGAAGCATTTTCTTTGGATGAGCTGAATAAAATGCACTGATAACGTGTGGTGCTTTAAGAGTAAACTGTTGTCACACTAGCGACAGCTGAGATTTTTGGGAAAATGAGGCGGAAATGCTTCCTGTTTTTAAAGTTACGTCCTTCAGCTTTAAGGTTATGCTCTATATCAAAATCCCTGCAATAAGAATTGGTTACTTGTTGGTTTCTTTTTTAAAGCTTCATCACAATGTATTTGTAGAGCCAAAGGAATATGGTATCGGTACAGCAATTATAGTAGAAGGTGGGTGGATCTGTAACCAGCTTGGCATATCTTTGTATGGCTTAGCTCAGTTTTGCTAAATAGTGTGAAAAAATTATATATCCACAGTCAGTGAATTATAATTTTTTTTGTTCAAGAGGAGAAACAGATACAAAAGTAGTACCGATAACAACAGGTGCTCTGAACTTTTGTAAGATACAACCCCTGATCCGGGCAAACCAGAAGGGCTTTGAACCTTGTAGGGTATGACCCTTGACCCTATCTAACAGGGGGTAATGTATTGCTAGAGAAATTCTCCTTGGCTTGACCTGACAACACAAAATGTTCTTGCTGATGTTTGTGAAGTATAAAGATATGAAGGCCTTATCATACGGAATGCAATAAAGCTCAAAAGAAACACAAGTCTAAACGTTGATCTCACTTTCAGGGTAGGTGTTTTGTATGTTGTGTAAGTCACACAGTAACAAGTAACCAAACCTAATGGGGTTGGGGTTAGTCACTGTAGCCCAATTTGATTCCTTTCTTTTTATTCATTTTTCTTGCCAGTAAAACAGAACTCACCTCCAAGTAGTTCAGGACCCCTTTGACTGCCTGGTGAGGAGGCGCCTTCATAACGCCGCTAAAAGAAAGGAAAACAATATAGCAGAATAGAACGGTGTAGTATTTCTCTCAGAAGAGAGCATGTAATTCCTTTATTATCCGTTAAAGCAGTAGCCTTCACCTTTTGTGAACCACATGGGTTTGTCTGATCAATCTACGTACCTGTAACCTGTACCGAGGTATTGGAAGAAGATTAGATAACGGGCGGTCCCGTTGGGCATGATAAAGGTTCCCTATTATTGCTTAGTGTCAAACCCCTGTTATGTTTATCGGCTTTGAGTTCGAAGTGTTGGCACTGTTTTTCAGTTTAACCACAGGCTAAAATAAGCTCTAACCAAAACATCCACATGCTGCTGTAATTCTATATTTAACGGGGAAACATTTGACAGAGGTTGTTTTAGTTGGACAGAAAATGTCCAATGTGTAACCACCAAACTTCCCATGCGACTAGACAGGACTAAACCACTGCTGTCGACATAAAATTGAACTACAACGTCTGTCTATCATCTGCCTGCGTGTAACTGATTTGTCTAAACATTATTGCACCCTATTTCTTAAGAAAATACAGCACATTTGAACATGTTTCAAATTTGGAAATAAACGATATTATATTAAGCGTATTCGTTATAGAGGATATCTCAACCTTTTCTGCAGAAATGTAATGAGTTTCTAAACGAACAGCTATCATTACTAAAGCCGCCTTTGCGACCAATAAGATGAGGCAGTGTGATGACGCATTTTCGGTGTTTAAACTGGTGCATTCGTACCCATTAAAAACTGAAAATTTACCACTGGTATATATCCTTTCCTGCAAACTTTTCCAAAAGGTTGACTTCTTACATAATCTACTATGGAAATAATCTCGATAAAATATGTTCATATATGTGAAACATAATCATTATTCATATAAACACGCTAGGCCTATATATTGGAGGGATCTGAAAAACGATTAATTGTTTAAGAGCCTAATATTTGTACTTTCCGTTTATGATTTACGCATCTTCTTTTCGTTTGACATAATCAACCTTCCTCAACAAGTTCAAATCACCTGATTACATCCAGTTGTAATTTATCAATACATAGTCTAGTTGGTAAATTCCCACCTCCTATATGGTAATGAACGTAGCTTGGTACGGATTTCTTTTCGCTGCTCTTTGTCGCGATTTGTGGTTTGTTTACGTTACTACCATTGTGGCAAATGGAGAGGACATTGTTAAAGGGGCAAGTTAGCTGTACAAAATATTATTTGTAATAGGCTTTATTGTTTGCGTGAAACAATGGCCTACCTTGAGTTCAAGTTTGAGGACGAAGTAACAAAATATATTCGGGAGCAAGAATTGGCGACGTCTCAAAAATTCGTAATATTGAGTAAGGACAAAAGTTTTGGGCAGAAGGGTACAGTATGCTGTCTTCTTTTTTATAGATAACTTGCTAGCAACTGCTTTAACTGCCACACATCTAAAATGATCTAAGCTACGGATTGCACATCCTGCTTCGAGGAGTTATTTTAAATAGCCACTTAGTTAATTTCCCCTACAAACATCTAATCAGCGATCTCGACTAATTTGTGACATTCTTGACCTTCAATAGATGCAGAGCCTTTGGAAGGAAAGAAACTGAGTTGGGAGAATAAAAGTATCCCATTCTTTAATGGAGTTCCCTTTCAAGTCGTGGGCACAAAGACCTATGAATGCCACTTAGGCAAAGACAGAAAAACCCGAGCCAAAGAGAAATACGCTGCTGAAATGAGCAAGAAGGCAGTAAGTTAATTTTTTATTTATTTATGCGATAAACTTTTCAGCAATACTGAACTCTAATTATTTTGGGATTACTAACAATCAAATGTTTTTAACTTATATAATTATAGATTTGACTCTTAGATTGGTAATTGGCTGTAGGTGGTGAATTTTTCCCTTACACTGAAAAGAGCATTAGGTGTCCAGAGAAGTGCTATGTGATCTGTTATTATGTCTTGCCATCTTCTGTAGCTTGAAGATCCTGCCATTGTAAAGAGACGGAAACTGCTGATAAATACCAAAAAGGTGGACTGCCGGGCTATGATTAACATAGCCCACGTTATACGCTTTCCTGATTTTAAGGTATTTATGAAGAAAGGATATAAAGGTGTAGGCTTACTTCTGATCAAAGTCTAATATTAAATTTACACAGCCCATTTCCAAATGGCAAAAGAGTTGATTGGTCAAACAATGTAATCTGATAAGAAATGATCAGAAATAGGCTGTTTTAGAAAACCTCCAGAACTGTACCCAATAACACTGCGTTTCAAAGTAATACCACATTATTTGATGTCTAGATTGAGGAAAGTACCGTGCGCTCTAAAACAGAGGCCTCCCGGGCTCTGAAGAAGGCCCTAAGTGAAATGCCGAGATCAGTGAGGTCAGAGGTCATCTACTGTGTCAGGTTCCCTTCTCTCTCTGAGCATAGTTCCCATGCAGTGGTGGGCGAGGTAAATATATCCATGACTAAATAATAATATCTTATATTTATATTATAGTACAACAGTTCTGAGTTATCCCGTACCCGCTTACCAATTTGATTGGTTTGTCCAACAGGAAGCGTACGTTCGGGAAGCTGTAGATGTCAGAGTTCGGGAGAAGATCGAGCAGTTGACTGAGTCCGGTGTCTGTAAGGTGCCTGACATGAAGCGCCATCTACACACTTTCGTAGTGGAGGAGCTTTTCCCTGGAGAGCAGCCACCTCCGCCTACACGCCGGCGGTATTACCCAACTGACAGCGACATAAGAAATGTCATGTTCAAAACCAAGACCACAAGGGAGTCCGGCGTCGACCGACTGCGCGGCTCCACCTCTGAGCGGCGCGAGAGCGGGCTGATGGTCACTTCTCTGGAGGTGTTGCGGATGCAGTGCGCCGGCCACCTGAAGGAGATCACAGAGCTCGCTGGTCGTCTGCAAGATGAACAGTACATGAATGACCTGACTGTGCACCTGCAGAACCTGCTGCAGGACATCAAGGCCCACGTTCCACAGGACCAGGGATTCACACTGGCTGTTTCCCAGAGGAAGAGAACTGCCGAGGCCACGGACCCGCCTCCAGCCAAGACGTGTCAGCCCCTTTACCAGCGAGTGGAGGACATGCAGAGGTCGTGCACGTGGAATGCCAGGCCTCGAGTTGACGGGTTGTTCAGCCAGCTGAGTAGCCTTTAAGTGGTGTATCAATTGTATGTACTTTTTACATAATAATATAATTGTTTTCTCTTGATGAATAAATTATTACTATGGCAAGCACGTGGGTTACAAATAATGGGTTGGAATTTTTATCTTTAATCACTCTGAAACATTTTGGTGAATTACTTGAGAATTCGACATATGAGGCGCATTCAGAAAAGTCAGTTGATCTGGATAAAAGCATCGGCTAAATTACGAAATGTTAATTCGTGAATCAGATTTTATGTGCTTTGGAATTACAGTCAAAAATTTTGGTTCCCTTAATAATGATATCTTCTTCATCTTCATCCGCTTATCCATTGTCGGGTCGCGGGTGCAGCAGCTCCAGCAGGGGACCCCAAACTTCCCTTACCCAAACTACATTTGCCAGCTCTGACTGGGGGATCCCGAGGCTTTCCCAGGCCAGAGTCGAAATATAATCTCTCCACCTAGTCCTGGGCCTACCCCGAGGTCTCCTCCCAGCTGGACGTGCCTGGAACACCTCCCTAGGGAGACGTCCTGGGGGCATCCTTACCAGATGCCCGAAACACCTCAACTGGCTCCTTTTCTATGCATAGGAGCAGCGACTCTACTCCGAGTTCCTCACGGATGACTGAGCATCTCATCCTATCTCTAAGGGAGACGCCAGCCACCTTTCTGAGAACTCATTTCAGCCGCTTGTACCCGCGATCTAGTTATTTCGGTCATGACCCAGGCTCTCATGACCGTAAGTGAGGGTAGGTTCCCCTAATGATGGGCTGAATAAAATATACATAAGATAAATAATGAGTTTTTTACTTGTAAAATGCATTGTGCTTTATTAATGAGTCCTGAAAATTAACAAAAAATAACTATTATAAATTTACATCCCAAAAAAACATAGAGAAATGATTGGCACTTTGGTTTTTGTACTTCCGTAATTTGTTAAACAGATACAGTGCGGAAAGATGGTGGACAACAGGTTTTAGTTTAAATAATAGAGGGATTTGAACCCATACTGGATCAGGACTGGAGGGAGAGACGAAGCTCACCTGTCATGATAAATTTGC
Source organism: Esox niger (assembly GCA_016801105.1). NCBI lineage: Eukaryota > Metazoa > Chordata > Actinopteri > Esociformes > Esocidae > Esox > Esox niger. Next base: position 9,891 of record JACXGJ010009022.1, read on the forward strand.
CAGCTGCGTGAGTTTAAAAAAAATCATCTTCCTAACCTTCACCCTGACCTTATTGTGCACATTTACAGTTAGCATGCCAATTGCATACTCCCTCAAAACCTGAAACATCTGTGGAAGTGTTTTGTGAAAACTAAATGTTAAAGTAGCCTTTTATTATCCCCTGAACAAGGTGCTCCTGGGTAATTATTGTGCTGTTCACTAGCTTCCTGATATACCACAGCTGTCAGGTGGATGGATTTTGGCAAAGGTGAAACAGGGATGTGTGCACAATACCTCAGATAAATAGGTATTTTGTGTTAAACATTTCCGGGAACAGTAATTACAGCACATGAAACATGGGACCAATAGCCCACTGCGTTCCATTTTTTCCCCCGTGTATTTTCACGTCAAACCGATATGTCGCTTTATGATGTCGTCACTGTCATTGAAAAAGGGGTGTGTCGTCCACGCCGGTGCTGGCACGCCTCTTTACCAGCCTCACGCTTAGCGCAGCAGCCGTAGTAATTTGACATCCAGTGAGACTACATTCTGCTTCGCCGTGTCTGAAGAAGCTGCTCCGCGTCCGACAAAACAGGCAATACCGCAATCGTTCAGGACTTCTTTTATCAGACATACCATCCGTTAATAACGACATTAGCCCCGGGCAATGAAATTAATTAACTGAAGGAGTAATAGTACAAGAAAAACGCAAAGATGACAGTAGACTTTGAAGAATGTATTAAAGATTCTCCCAGATTCAGGTAAGGTACAATGCGCTCATGGCATGATGCTCAGCGCTATAAATGCGCCAAGCTAGGTTGGAACACGTTCATACCGCATTTCATTTTTCAGCCGTGAAATTATTATTTATTATATTTTGTGTTTGTTATATTCATATTTGTTCATATTGCTCTGGCACATGGACCGACGAATTCGACTGAGTGGTATGTTGTGTGCTATTCTTGTATATTACCGAATTTTACACTGGTCATATGGTGGTCTTTGTACTCTACGATTGTTTCTTGATGCCATTTTTCATACATCTCACCCTTCATTCAAAAGTTTGTAACATTTCGCATGGCCGTTTATGATAGCTGTCACCTTAGCGATTCACCACCCGTGCCTTTTCCAGCACAGTACTGTACCATTTAAATGAATGACTTGTCGATGTTCTGAGAGAAGATGGCTGTACTGATTTTTGTAATTAGAGTGAATGCTCCACCGGCGGAACAAATGTTAGGCTGAATGATATGGATCTTTATATCATTTTTAAAATGCCAGATGACAGAAGGGCTTTTAATTTAATCGAGCCCTGGTCTGTCCGACGTTCTTCACAACTGGTGGTTGATTCGGTTCTTTAATTCATCACTACAGTGCAGTACAGAATATCCGTTGACAAGAACATGGTACCGAACGGAACCCAACAGAAAATAACTCCACGGACCTAAACAATATTTAGAATGTTTTTTTATTGGTTTGTACCAGCAGTAATTAAAAACTGGGTGGACAAGCCTGGACACGCTTATGCCCTTGTAGGTCTGGCAGAGAAGCGGTACTCCACATTCATTATGCACATATTTACTTCTGTTAGGTGGGTCATGGGATCCTTGGTTCCGTCGTTGGGTGTTACCACAAGCTATAAATGAAATGCATACAATCGTGACCAACTGAATTTCAATTACAATTTGGGGTCATGAACAGCATTGACTGTTATTACACCTGGTTCTGTTTCGTTGTCTTTATATTTAGCTGTCACTATGTTATCTTGGGATACTTCTTCACCCACAGACATTGGTGTGTGTGTGTGTGTGTGTGTGTGTGTGTCTGTGTGTGTGTCTGTGTGTCATTATGAACACAAACTCCTTATAGACAGACAGTCCTAATCCTTCTTACAAAGCTGTCTGGCAGCCTCACCTTTTTGACTGCTACTTTTGTGTTTGTGTATGTTTGTTGAAAGCTGTAACTCTTGTCATTGGCAGTTCTTTGCATTTTTCTGTCTTAATGCAGGGGAGTTATCAAATGACCAAGGCAATACAACCGGGCTGAATAGCTGATTTGCTGGCTGGCATTATGGATGGCTGGCAGTCCAGTGTGACTGTAGCTGATTAGCTGGCTGGCATCATGGAGGGCTGACAGTCAAATGTGGCTAGCTGATTGGTTGGCTGGTGTGACTAGCTAGTCTGCAGGCTGGATTGCATTCTTGGTGTGGATGTGTGGTGGAATTCTGCTGCTGTTGAAATGGGAATGGGAGGATCTCTTAGTGTGTTCCAGTTTTGCAGTCTTAGCGAGGACCGAGGAAAATAATGCCAAGTGAAGACATTTGATTTGCCCTCACTTCAACAAGACGCTTCATCTGATTTGTAGTTTAAGTTTAAGATTAGAATTTGGTTTAAATGTGGGCCGTATGGGTTTGTTTTTGGGTGTTTTTGATTGGTTGCGTCTCCTTGAATGTGACATGGTGTATTTTGGACATGTCCACTTCCACCATCTGGCTGATTGGCTTTACATTGACAAACATGGCCACACCCCCCTGGAGGAGCAGGAGGAGAAGCAGGGGTTGGCCCCGGCAGTTGGGTCTCTGGTTGGTTCCCTTGAAAGGTTGCGGCCCGCCTTTTAGCAGAGCCCCGGATTGGCTCCTATTCCTTCGATCTCTGGTGAAGAGGTGTGTCACCAGTTGTGCCCTCCCACACCTCAGAATTCCCTCGCCTTGAGCCACCATCACCAGAGAACCGCCTCCCCTGCTTTTTTCGGTGGCATTGCCCCTTCCGAATTCTGCCATTTCCATACCAAAGGGGGGCATTTGTTCTGCTGCTGTGCACGTTGCCGATGTGTAAGTGTTGCCCAGACAGAGGCTCTGGGTGGTTGGCCGGATCGTCCTGATGCCAAGGACTTAAGGATGTGGCGTCCCGCTCTGGACATTCCTATTATTCAGTTGGGAAACACGAGCCGCCCTGGAATGTGTGGTAATAGTGTACGTTGTGCCTTAACGTATTTTTCATCACTAAGACGTGATGCCTTCTCCGTGGTGGCACCTTGTCCCTTCCCTCTGGGGAACAAAGGGCATATATTCCATATTCCTTTCCCCAGAGAAAAGTGCAGTACTGTTTAGTGGCTAGCCAGAACATCCTAATGTTTTTGTCACTTATTTGATAAAAACGTTTTTTGTAAAACTGAAAAATCAACAGAAAGGAGCTACATTTTTACCATATGCCTTCTACTCGCAATCCTTTATGTGAACCACACTGTACAGACACACATGTACGGTTTGATATCAGGATAAACCTGTTTTGTTTATAGCTGACCACCCTTGAAGAACTCAGTTTTCTGTCGGTGGTGTTGTTTGGGCAGCGCCTCCGTTTTTATCACACAAAAAAGGCCTCTTGGAAACTGAAAGTGGAAATCCTGCACATTACCTCACAAAATCAAAACCATGATGCATCAGGTGGTGTGAGATCGCAGCAAGATTTCCTCTTTAGCTTCTGCTCCCGGTGTTTGCCTGTGTTTCAAAACCACAGCTCTGGCATTGAAGGCTCTGTGGACTACCAATACTCCCACATGGGACCTATTGACGGCAGTTACACACCCAACCTCAGAAACTCCACTCTGACTTGCCACCACTAAGCTGTCTGTTGTGGTCCTCCTCTGGTCCATGGATCAGGAACGTGGCTTCTGCCCTGAATGGGATTGTATTTATTGTTTTGTCGGAACAGACTGCCAAATCATCAGAAATCCGTCTCAAATTTCACGAATAAATGTGTGTAATTTAGGATATCTGATCCCAAGCACTCTCACGAATAAACCCTGACATTATGTGTGTCAGTGTCATCACAGTATGCAAGCACTGTTATTTTGGGCTTAGTTATGATATTATGCTCATTAGATCACTTTTTTAAAATAGCAGTTCTATTTACGTCTGTCCGTCTCACCATCTGCAAACATTGGCCGAGGTCAGAATCCCGTTATCCACCGCTCCGCTAGCCCCTCGGCCAGCGGAGTAACTCGTTACAGACACTCATTACTCTAATTTAGTCACGCTTCACATGAGTGCCAGTACTTGTAGTTGAGTAGGACATGTCAGCGCGGATGTCATGCCTGTCGGATGGTTCTCCTGTTCCAACTGTAGTGCTGTCGGGCCCTGGTTGAAGAAGTCCACGATAAAGGCCAAAGCGTGGCGTTTGGGGCGCAGTGTGGAGCTACACACTACCGGCAGATTGAGCACATCCAACCGGTGGTCTGCTCCTTCAGAGTGATGGAGGTGGTGAATGTAGTGGTTCTCCCTTTCAGCATCCTGATTCCCGTGATTAGCGTTAGCAGTGGTGAAGTGGATCACATTGCCGCCAATATCGCGGTGGGGTCATTAGCGTGTGTTCTATCCCTCGTACCAAATGTTCCTCTGTTAGAACCGCTGGAACCAGACCGTCCACTGCAGTGAGAGAGCAGCTTTTATCTTGGCTTCTAAATCACAAGGGTGATTGTATATTTAGCAAGGTTTAAACATATATTCTTTAAGGACAGTGATGTTTTGGATTGTTCACAAACTTAATCCCTAGAATGATCATTTTGAGGGGGGATTGTTGACATATATTTAAAATGAAAATGCAGGAATTAGCGTATCAATGACATGTTTGTTTTAACCTGATCTCTTAAATCTACATGTTTCATCCGTGGGTGCTGGAAATCAAATATAAGCTTTAGCACTTGCTCTGTAATATGAGCATAATGTAAAAATGTTTATTTGGCTGCATTCCCCCTGTTCAATGCTGTCAACACCGTTCTGCGTTTAGTTACGAAATCAACGCTGCTCCAGATGTAACGAAGCCTGTGCTGCTCCCGGTGTAACGAAGCCGACGCTGCTCCCGGTGAAACGAAGCCTGTGCTGCTCCCGGTGAAACGAAGCCTGTGCTGCTCCCGGTGAAACGAAGCCTGTGCTGCTCCCGGTGAAACGAAGCCTGTGCTGCTCCCGGTGAAACGAAGCCTGTGCTGCTCCCGGTGTAACGAAGCCGACGCTGCTCCCGGTGTAACGAAGCCGACGCTGCTCCCGGTGAAACGAAGCCTGTGCTGCTCCCGGTGACATATGGCTGCTCGTGGTTTGACTGTCTAATCCAGTGATGGGATTTAACACCATGAGACAGAAGACGTGTGGTTCCACTGCATGGCTGGTCAAGGCCATCGGGTTGCATGGATGAACAGCCAGGATGGACTCATTACAACCTTGTAATAATTCCTACAGAAACAAAGAAAAGAATAACTAATAAATTACCTAACGCGAGGAACATTTGCTGGATAGAACAGGATTGCTGCATTGAAAACATGTCCTCTGGTCTGGAAATGAAGTGATAAAGTTGGGGTGAGAGAGAGGGAACGATAGGGGGATGGATGGAGATGGAGAGAGAGACCAGTCTGTCAGTAAATCCCAAGAAGACAAAAATAATAATTTACTGGAGTCAATACTGATCTCAGGAAATTAGACCAATGTTTTCAATTGGTACAAAACATATAGGAAACTGCACGCACTGCAATTACCCAGATTTAAAAATAAGCTCATCTGGAAACCTAAATGAGTCAATGAATAAACAGGGAGGGAAGCACAATGGGCCGCATTGTGCACTTAAGACAAATAGAACGGTAAAACCTGCCAAACAAGATGTCCGTCGACAGGACTCCCACTGAAACGTTGCGTGCAGAGTTCTGGAAGATTCTTCTACATCTCCAGAGGAAAGCCTACAGACAATGCATTCTGGGAGGAATTAGTCCTATTTCCACTGATAATAAAAACTCAAAGGGCAGTTTAGGAAATGCATATAAAATACACTGACATTACTACGGCCTGCAATGCAAACAGTCAACTATAAAAACCTACTGGCACCCTAACTGCAGCACTCCATGGCAACTAATGACACCTGGTTGCTGGTCCAAAACCTTGACAGACTCCAGGATTTGAGCACAGCCTTGGCATTGAGAAGAGCAGACAGAGGAAAACTTGACTCCCCGTAGAGGAAAGGCTGTGGAATCACTGTAACACAGCAGAACCTTGGACCAACCTGTCCCACAGCCGAACCTGAGACAGAACAGAACGCGGGATAGAGCTGTACCACAGCCGAACCTGAGACAGAACAGAACGTGGGATAGAGCTGTACCACAGCCGAACCTGAGACAGAACAGTACAACAGCCGAACCTGGGATAGCGCTCTACCACAGCAGAACCTGGGATACAACTACCACAGCAGAACCTGGGATAGAACAGTACCATAGCAGAACCTGAGATGGGTTCTAAGGTGCTCAATCTCTGAGGTAAAATAGCATTTTCCTGTTAATAAAAAGAATAAATTAATTCTCCAAATTCTCCAAAATGTGTCCTCTTCCAACAGACGTTAGACGGTTCAAGCTTTCAAAGACCTCTTGGATTTGAGCAGGAGACTATGCAACCTGTTGGTAGAGATCACTGAGCTGTGGATTAGCAGTCCATCTCATTACTTCCTGACATGACAGAACATTCAGGTTTCCATTAGTATGGATGATGTGCTGATTGTTCCATTATGCTATGAAAGATGGGCTCTGACTTCTCACCACGGTAAATGAGCAGCCTTGAACTGGTCATAATGTTTGTTTCTGGGAGCGTCACCCAACTGTATATATCTATGTGTGGTCATTACGCAATAACTGTCTCAAAAACAGTCACTAGTGCATCAAGTGGCTTCTTTATAACATGCAATGGGCAGCAGTCACAGCTGTCTCTCCATGTAGGAACTACAACCGTTTTCATTTAGATTCATTTCTGCTGAGGCTGGATAACTGTGGACAGAGAGCGGGCGCGAGCCCCTGGAACAGGTCCTCCTGTCCTATTACCCACAGTGCAACGCGCCTCTGACGTCTCTCTGCGCCTGTGTATGTCATGCAGGTCTCCATGGTTACCGTGGGACATCCACGTAGGTATATCGTCCTCTGGATCGCCGTGGCGATGGGAGGCTGTGACGGAGGGGACAGATGGATGGTTGTGACCTCCGTGGAGCATCTGTTTCTAATGTTCTGCTTTAGCACATCGCCGCGGCCAGGCTGTGTGTATGTGATTCATGTTCTGTAATGCATCTGAGCGGAAGAATGCTAAGTACGTGTGATTTATATGGCGGATGGGCCAGGGGGACTCGTAGAAGCTCAATCTCCTCGCGCTTGTTGTCTTGCTCCTGTTGTATTCGCAACAGAACCAGACCTAATAAACACCTTACTGATGCAGCCCCCACTATGGGTCACGACCCTAACGTTATTTCGCGTTACTCCAAGGCCCGTTGGTCGCTAGGGGCTGAGATTGGTTGTAGCTCTGTACGTGACGATTTGGTGAAAGTCAGAGTGATCATTGTCTACTGAACACGTGTGTACTGCTAGTTCTCCTGCAGCAATGGTCGTAAGTGGGATTTAGTCACATCGTAGGAACTCTCCTTTTCAAAGTGCCGTTTCCGTTATTCTGTCCAACCTCTGTATGTGTCCTGGGTCACCGCCACTGACTTGGTGTGTGTGTGTGTGTGTGTGTGTGTGTGTGTGTGTGTGTGTGTGTGTGTGTGTGTGTGTGTTCGAAACTACCAGACAAAGTGACAGTGTGTGACTTATCTGATCTTCTCCTCAGTGGAGGAATCCAGCCTGCTTAAAGGGATAGTCTGTCCAAAAAGCATAGATTTATTGTTAAGGCGTACACTGATAAAACAGCTGGTGGAATTAGCTGTATTGAAACTCGCACGAGTGAACTGTTTCTTATAGCCACCACAGCTTCTGGTCTTCGACAGTGATGTCATCACGGTGAAAGTGAACTTTGACCTCAATAAGCTCTGTGAGGATTGGTTACTTTGCCTTTTGGAAATTGCTGCTAGTTAACCCTTATGTATATTATTGCTATATTTTATTACATAGATGTCCTGTGCCATTTCGCAAGGGTTTAATTGTGCAGGATGACGCTGTGTTATTCGCTGTACAGGTCATTTTGTTACCATGTGCAGCATAGCATTTACGTCGGGCCAAGCTGTGGTCAATAAGCTTCAGTCCAGATAAGTGACATGGGACACTTCGAACTGATAGTAACTTAGGCATGCCAACAGGTATTGGTTCATAAAATGCCGAAAACATGATTGAATTGGGATCTATTAAAATACACTACTACTTCCCCTGACTGACAGCTGTACACAGAAAGACATTGGAGTTCTGCTGTTAGTCAGCATATCTGTAAGGAAAAAACATTTCCACTCTCTGCTATAGTGCTGTGACTGTTTTATTTCTTATACCGTCGGTTGAAGAGGAAAACCTGCCCTCCACATATTTGAGAGTAGAAATTCCTGCCCTGATTTCTGAAACCAGACATTCGGTCTGATCCCTGCCAATGGACGCTAAATGCCCGCCCCCCCAAATGACAGCCTGTTCCTCTGAAGCGATGCATATTCAAATGTGCCATGTGGAATGCATCACCCTTGTTCCATAACGCCTGCGTAATTTCCCATAATCCTCTGCTTTATGGTGCTATATACGTATTGCAATAGGGGACGATCTACTCCTTTGTCGATGAGTCAATCCTTCTGCTCACCTCCAAACGTTGAGGAGTGGTTTGTATACCTGGCTTAGTTTAGTTGCATCCGACATCTCATGTACACCATACAGGTGATGTTACCTGACCCGGGTGGTAGTTGGTTTCTAACCTGCCGCTGACACCAATCTGCCAGCCTGCTGATGCCCTGCCCACCTGTTCAGTGAAATTAGCTGATTGCATGCACAATGTAGATCAATACTGTAGGACTGATGGGATCAATACTGTAATTCTGTCACCAGTTGCCATTAGCTGCCAAGGCATCTGCCTCTGACACTCTTTAATTTCATGCTCCGTCTCTCTTTCACTTGCTCTCTCTACCTCTCTCTCTTCCCCCTACCTTTCTCGTCCCAGATGGCTCGCTTAGCAGTGCGTGGCCCTACTTGCCATGCCCCGTGTGGTCTGAATGATGCCCACAGGGGTAAACATTCTCCTTCAATGTTCTGCCCAAAAAGCTGCAAATCTGCTAATTCCCAGTTGTTTTGACTTGTCGCTGAGGTGTTTTGTAGATTAGGTCATCCATGCGTTGCTTGGAGATATGGCCAGGGCCAGGTAATGTAGGACACACCCCAATTCCTGGGTCATGTAGGACACCCCCCCATTCCTGGGTCATGTAGGACGCACCCCCCATTCCTGGGTCATGTAGGACACACCCCCCATTCCTGGGTCATGTAGGACACACCCCCCATTCCTGGGTCATGTAGGACACACCCCCCATTCCTGGGTCATGTAGGACACACCCCCCATTCCTGGGTCATGTAGGACACACCCACTCCCATATTACTCAAGATCAGCATCGGGATCTGCAGAGAACGGATTGGAGAAGCCCACACACACTTAGGCACACATAAACAATGTTGAATATCCACAATGACTGGACTGGAGAACCCCACACACTGCGGGTCAGAACCTGTCCTCTGCACTTCATTTTGTTCTTTATTTCTCTTTCCTATTTCACAGCATCCCAATGTGGATCGAACTGGAGAAATCTTCCCTAAATAGGGACACCAAAGATGATTAAACTCAACCCACGCGTAATGCCTAATTGTGACCCAAACCTGAACCCTGACCCGAAACCCTAAGATTTAATCCTGATGTAAACACAGTTTGGGTGCGTTTTTGTCTCAGACACACAGAGCGACACATTACCAGGCAGAGATTTTATTTGGAGTGGAAGGAGTGTGTAGGATGGCAAATGACAATTTATTTATCTGGTCTCCCATCCAGGGACTGTCCAGGACTGACCCAAATAAGCTTCAGAGGTGAGCCTATGGATCTTAGAATCAGCTGGATCCTAGAATCCAAAGCTTTTTTTCAGGTTTGTTCCTCTCTGTGGTAGGGAAACATCCCGTTAACCAGCCATTGACCTCTTCACCCCTCATTTCTCAGAAGTGTCACGAGCAACAACACGGGTGTTTAAGAGTTATGAAACCAGACAGCCCTCCCCCGACTCTTTGAGAAAATATTTGCTCTACTTTGAGGAGGAGTGAGACAGTGCTCTTGCTGTGACCACTGGGGGGAAGATCTTTCATGTCAGAACCGCGGAAGTGCGATTACAGAACTTCAAAGGATTGTGGGCAATGGGACCTTGGTGTTATTTGTGCTCGGGGAAAGTGTGCGCGTGCGCGTGCGCGTGCGTGTGTGAGTAGACGGAGATCATTGATTTACAAACAGACATATAACTGACTATCTGACAGACTGTAAGAGGGTTACTGTTACCTGATCAATAAGCACCTCTGATCATTAGCTTGTATGATGAAATCGGTACATGGCAGCTCACAAGGTCCAAGTCATTTGATGGTTTCAGGGTGGGAGTGTGTCCATGGACCCACTGCATGATCGGTTCAGACTTAAGTCTTCCCTAGATGCTCATCTACCCCTGGCATGCTGGAGCTCACTTGACCTCCGGTTGAACCAGTATGTGTAGGATCAATAGAAACCAACGGAGAACAAACAGCACTACGCTCCTTGGAACATCACAGCTCAGCCAGAATTATTAAGAGATGCCTCTTCTAGTGATGACATGGAGACGATTACAGACGCTCTGTTTAATCCAAGCTTACTGGATGTTCTGTGTGTGTGTGTGTGTGTGTGTGTGTGTGTGTGTGTGTGTGTGTGTGTGTGTGTGTGTGTGTGTGTGTGTGTGTGTCCTGGAGGTGGTGACGTGTGTATTTAAAGGAGAGGAGAACGTGTCCAAAACATCCTGGATGAACCAACATTCTCACACTAATGTGGTGCTGAACTGCTTATTGTAGCCAACACTGAACCCATCTAGAGGTTCCACATCCAGCCAATCGATGTCAAGGCTTGGCCGTTCCCTCTCACTGACTTTATGTTTCTGACCTGTGGAAAAGAGAAGGTTGTTATGAAACTCAAACCTGCTGCCATTTTCGGTGCACAAATAAATGTATAATAACAAACAGTGTATTTTTATTTTCAATCAGGGAACATGATCAAACCACGCACTCACTCACTAACGCACGCACACACACACGCACGCATGCACGCACTGTCTGAATACCAAACCACAGCTTAGCAATTAAATAGATCCCACATCTCGTGTTATCACAAGTGGTAATATTGACACATAGAAGACACACATGAAACACAATGATCCTTCCATGACAGTGTCGGTGCAGACCCGGATATAAATAGTCTCCCTGAAACCACTTTCCTTTATTATCATCCTGTTCCTCAACAGGAATGGACAGATGAAGGTCCCTGCGGCACCACCTGTAGAGTAACAGAGACAGTGTTTCCAGAAGGCCATTGAACAGCATTCCCAATTCAACCCTCTGGTCTTCCGGGAATAGGGTGCTATTTGGCACGCGACCAGTGTACTATATCAGGACAGACAGCCTGCAGGGGCCCAGATGAAGAGCAATGCTGATGGTTACTGCAGTGTTGCTGCCCTCTGCTGTTGGGTCCACATGTTCTGTCAGAAAATAAAACAAGGGAACTAGCAAGGTGTGCTTTCCATCCCAAATGGCACCCTGTTCCCTACATAATGTGATCCTCTTGACAAGTGTCGTGTTCCTTATTAGTCCTGCTCAAAATAACTGCACATAAAAGGAAATGGAATGGCATTTAAGATGCGAGAACTGTTGGTGTCTCAATCCCAGTGTCCTCTGTGCTCCTTGTTTGCAGTGTGTTGAAATACAGAATGCTTCCTTTAAAGATGGGACATTTTGTCTATACACTGTTACACAAGGTTAACAAATGAAGGCAATTTCTTTAAAAAAATTATCCCTCTGCACTATGCCAAAATTTGTAAAATTGTAAGAAAGTGGCAGTAAAAATTTAATTCCCTTTTCTCACATTAGTACAGCTACATACAAAATAAAAATTAGTACAGCTACATAGAAAATTAAATTAGTACAGCTACATCCAAAATTTAATTAGTACAGCTACATCCAAAATTTAATTAGTACAGCTACATCCAAAATGTAATTAGTACAGCTACATCTGCAAAATGTGTGGATTGGCATGTAATATCCACTTTGCTCCAATGGCAAAAGCTGTAAAACTGTCTCTTGACTGATAATAATGTTTCCCAATGTCCTGGAGACAGACCCCTTCACCCAGAGAATATTAAAAGACCCCTGGAAAATTAGAAACAGCTGTGTATGTGTGTGGGTGTGTGTCTTTTTGTCTCTCACTGTGTGTGTGGCTTTATATATACTAGTGGAAATATGTCTGGGAGCCAGAGAGTAAGAACAGAGGAACAGTCTGTGGAAAAATGTACACACTCACCTATGAAAGTTAAAAAAGTGTCAAACGTGAAGCAACAGTGCTGACAAAGACAAAAAGAGACACTAGTGAGACACTACACTACCAAGGCCATCCTTCATTTTCACCTCCACTTAGATACACTTCCACTGTACCTTCGGACCACAAACCAATTCTGCCAATCTTCAAAATACCCTCAACCCCCCCTCCACCCAAAACATAACCCCCCCTCCACCCAAAATAGGAAAATAGTTGATTGAAACTCGAAACACTAGTTCAGCCATAACATTATCACCACCTGCCTAATATGCACCAATTAGCCATAACATTGTGACCACCTGTCTAATATACACCAATCAGCCATGACATTTTGACCACCTGCTTAATATACACCAATGAGCCATTACATTTTGACCACCTGCCTAATATTGCGTTGGTCCCCCATTTACCACCAAAACAGCCCAGACCGGTTGAGGTATGGACTCCACTAGACCTCTGAAGGTGTGCTGTGGTACCAAGACATTAGCAACAGATCCTTTAAGTCCTGTAAGTTGTGAGGTGGAGCCTCCATGGATCGGACCTGTTTGTCCAACACATCCCACAGGTGCTCGATTGGACTGAGATCTGGGGAATTAGGAGGCCAAGTCAACACCTTGAACTCGTTGTTGTGTTCCTCAAACCATTCCTGACCAATTGTTGCTTTGTGGCAGGGCTCATTATCCTGCTGAATGAGGCCAATGCCATCAGGGAATACTGTTACCATGAAAGGGTGCACATGGTCTGCAACAATGCTTAGGTAGGTGGTACGTGTCAAAGTAACATCCACATGAATGACAGGACTCAAGGTTTCCCAGCAGAACATTGACCAAAGCATCACACTGCCTTTGCCGGCTTACCTTCTTCCCATAGTGCATCCTGGTGCCATGTGTTCTCCAGGTAACTGACACACACGCACCTGGCCATCCATGTGATGTAAAAGAAAATGTGATTCATCAGACCAGGTCACCTTCATCCATTGCTGCAGTTTTGGAGATGTTCTGACCCAGTCATCTAGCCATCACAGTTTGGTCCTTTTCAAAGTCACTCAGGTCCTTACGCTGCCCATTTTTCCTGCTTCTAACACATCAACTTTGAGGACAGAATGTTCACTTGCTGCCTAATAAATCCCCCCCACTGACAGGTGCCATGACAATGAGATGATCAGTGTTATTCACTTCACCTGTCAGTGGTCATAATGTTATGGCTGATGGGTGTATCAGTGTTATTCACTTCACATGTCAGTGGTCATAATGTTATGGCTGATGGGTTTCAGTGTTACTCTTCACCTGTCAGTGGTCATAATGTTATGGCTGATCAGTTCATGTTCTATGTAGAGATGCCTTGGAACTAACTAAAGCTCAGAACTGCTTTGTGGGTAATCACAGGGTTTTGCGTCAACAGGACATTCCATGCAACTCTTCAAATGGCCCAACTCCTTGAAGAACTCTATGTTAGAATTCTGCTCCTTCTAAATGAAGAGTTCAACTGAGCATGAGGACGGATGATTTCCTGCCTAATGCTAGAACATGAGCACGGATGATTTCCTGCCTTATGCTAGAACATGAGCACAGATGATTTCCTGCCTTATGCTAGAACATGAGCACAGATGATTTCCTACCTTATGCTAGAACATGAGCACGGATAATTTCCTGCCTTATGCTAGAACATGAGCTCGGATGATTTCCTGCCTTATGCTAGAACATGAGCACGGATGATTTCCTGCCTTATGCTAGAACATGAGCACGGATGATTTCCTGCCTTATGCAAGAACATGAGCACGGATGATTTCCTACCTTATGCTAAAACACGAGCACGGATGATTTCCTACCTTATGCTAGAACACAAGCATGGATGATTTCCTGCCTTATGCTAGAACAGGAGCACGGATGATGTCCTGCCTTATGCTAGAACACGAGCACGGATGATTTCCTGAAAGTGAAAAGGCATCCGGCACTTTTGCTAGAACAGTTCTTCCAAAGCTGGACATGAAAATCTCATTTCATCGTGTCTCTGCGGTTGTCTATAGCTTTCAACTAGCTATCTACCTGAAATTATTCCATCACAGAAAAACAACTCCACATTGGTCACAAGGCAACAGGGTGATGCCTGCCATCTCGGAAAACGTCCGATCACACTGGCCTCTAAATCAATAATATGGTTGTCTCGACCTTGACCAGATAATCTCACAGGAAGAACTGAAAATTACAGAGGCTCCTCAGACGCTTCACCTCATTTCACATGTGAAATGCCAAACGAAGCTTCATTAGCGTTATTTTAGCAGCAGGACATTATGCTACCCCAGTACACACACAAACTCACATTACGGTCAAAGAATGTGTGTTTTCCACTACGCGCCAATCATGAAGAAAAATGCCAAACTGACTGGCAGACAACCCACTTGATTAAACACACACACACACATCATTTTTCTGCTTCAAGTTGGATCACTCAGGTCTACCTATAACCCAACCCACGGAGGGCGCCAAAGTCTCAGTGGCTAACTTGTTGATAATTTAATTAAGATTTATAGCGCTGAGAAAATGAGAAACACCAGAGACCTGTCAAAACATACAAAGGGATGAACACGGAAAGATAATGAAAAGCAAATGACTGGTTAAAAGGTGTAACCTATGGTATATAATGAATGGTAAGTTATAGTACAGTCCACCTTGTCAAGTAATGGGAGATCAGGAACCATTCAGATCAGGACAAATCTACATCCTGCTGACAGTCTGCATGTTGTCCTTCACTTGGAAACACTGCAGCTCCATCAACTGAATTATACGGAGAGGAAGGGGAGTGTTGCAGAGGGGGCTATGTGATTAAGACAGAGAGAGGGAGAGGACACCCCTCCTGTCCTCAGCCCATCTGGAGAGAGAGAGAGGGAGAGGACACCCCTCCTGTCCTTAGCCCAGCTGGAGAGAGAGAGAGGGAGAGGACACCCCTCCTGTCCTTAGCCCAGCTGGAGAGAGAGAGAGAGAGAGGACACCCCTCCTGTCCTCAGCCCATCTGGAGAGAGAGAGAGGGAGAGGACACCCCTCCTGTCCTCAGCCCATCTGGACAGAGAGAGAGGGAGAGGACATCCCTCCTGTCCTTAGCCCATCTGGAGAGAGAGAGAGAGAGAGGACACCCCTCCTGTCCTCAGCCCATCTGGAGAGA
>JACXGJ010009023.1:0-12576 GCA_016801105.1 Esox niger
TATAGTGAGATTAAATAGACTCATAATATAATCTACACCACACACTCCTAACCCTATAGTGAGATTAAATAGACTCATAATATAATCTACACCACACACTCCTAACCCTATAGGGAGATTAAATAGACTCATAATATAATCTACACCACACACTCCTAACCCTATAGTGAGATTAAATAGACTCATAATATAATCTACACCACATACTCCTAACCCTATAGTGAGATTAAATAGACTCATAATATAATCTACACCACACACTCCTAACCCTATAGTGAGATTAAATAGACTCATAATATAATCTACACCACACACTCCTAACCCTATAGTGAGATTAAATAGATAATCCACAGCACATTCACACTAATTTAAATTTTGACTCTCACTGACACCTTATCTTGATTTGTGTGTCTGTGTTTCTAGGTCTTTATATGTGGATTTGTGCTTTCAGTCTCTACTCTCCATGTTAGTCACCTCTGTCTAATCAGGGCTAATCTGGGAAAATTAAGCTGCTTTTGTCTCATCCATCCATGAAGTCCAGAATTAGTGTTAGAATTCTTTATTTCATCCAAGCTGTGTACAGTCAGGATAGGACACTGTTGACCTCAACTGAGAAGGTAATTGGGCGATGGAAGGAACACTTTGAGGAGCTCCTAAATCCCTCTACCATGCCCTCTATAGTAGAGGCAGAGCTGGAGGCTGATGGGGAAGCATCGTCAATCTCCTTTGCAGAAGTCACTGAGGTAGTTAAACAGCTACACAGTGGCAAAGCTCCTGGGATTGACATGCTGAACGCTTTGGATGTGGAGGGGATGTCTTGGATGACACGCCTCTTCAAGTGGGAGTCGGGGGGCGGTGCCTAAGGAGTGGCAGACTAGGGTGGGGGTTTCCCTGTTTAAAAAGGGGGACCAGAGGGTGTGTGCCAATTATAGGGGTATCATACTACTCAGCCTCCCTGGGAAAGTCTACTCAAAGGGGCTGGAAAGGAGGCAGAGAGTCAAACCTCAGATTGAAGAGGAACAATGTGGATTCCGTCCAGGTCGTGGAACAACTGACCAGCTCTTTACTCTTACAAGGATCCTGGAGGGGGCCTGGGAATATGCCCATCCAGTCTACATGTGCTTTGTGGATCTGGAGAAGGTGTATGACCGGGTCCCCCGGGAGATACTGTGGGAGTATGGGGTGAGGAGGTCCCTTCTTAGGGCTATCCAATCCCTCTACGTCCAAAGTGAGAGCTGTGCTCCCAGGACGTCTCCCTAGGGAGGTGTTCCAGGCACGTCCAGCTGGGAGGAGACCTCGGGGTAGGCCCAGGACTAGGTAGAGAGATTATATTTCAACAGTGGCCTGGGAACGCCTCGGGATCCCCCAATCAGAGCTGGCAACTGTGGTTTGGGTAAGGGAAGTTTGGGGTCCCCTGCTGGAGATGCTGCCCCCGCCAGCCGTTACCGGATAAGCGGATGAAGATGAATAAAGATGAATGTTCATTGCTCAGTATTGATAATTTGCTTATGCCGTGAGCATATTCTTTTTACAATTATTTTTGTGCCCTTGGTAGTATTTTTCACATTTTCAGAACAAGTTGCAAATCATTTTGTGCAGCAATTTGCTTGCTAAAGACATACTGCCAACCTAGCTTAACGTTTCTCTCCGTTTGATGTAATGATTATTATTAGCTATGTAATCAGAATGGACAATACATAACAACCAGGAAGTTAATCCCAGGGGTGCCATCTCTCTGGTTTCCCAATACACTCAGACCCTCCATACACATGCTTCCTTCTGTCTCTATGCATTTGTATTAAAGCATCATCTTTCATTGAGTAGTATAGGTTTATTATAAGGTTTGACAGTATATTTTATACTTCAGTCATGTACTAGATGCTCTAATCTATTCATTTTGATATGCTTTCACACACATCACGATGCTTTCACATGCATCAAGAGCCACCAAATCACATATTAGTATTTTTCATATTTTTACACATTTTTCTATCCTCCCAATATTGTCATGTGGCATTCAGGATGTTAAACTTGCAGATTTGGTCAAAGTTCGCGGTGTCTAGGCATCTCTATCTGCCTGGGGTTCACATTCAGGGCCCGACCGCCGAAGTGCCTCTAGGCATCTCTATCTGCCTGGGGTTCACATTCAGGGCCCGATCGCCGAAGTGCCTCTAGGCATCTCGGCACTGCCCTTTTGATTGTCCCCAGTGGAAGTCATACTTCATCATTCATAAAATATTCATATATGATTTATTAACTTCTCAAGGAAAAATGGTTTAATGTCCAAGAACTACACATTGTTTCCATCCCTGAATTTTACCTCTGAGAGCATTGTATCCTTCTCCCCTTCTTCGCCTTCACCATCACCCACTCCATCGAGCTGCAGTTAATGTAATGCACACAGACACACAAGCACTTGCACATAAATGGAGTGTCCTTTAGGAGTCAATAATCATTCACGGTAACCTGTTAAAATATACACATGTAATAGAACTCATGGGGAAGTGAAATACCCCAGTCTTCCTCGAACACACAAATCTACTTTGAAACTGAGGAAGTTACTCAAATAATTTGGGTCCCCTAATTTGAAGATGAATTTAAATACCTCACTCTTCCTCAAACACAAAATACAAATCAAATTTGAGAATGAGGAATTTAAATCCCTCACAAATCCACGTACAAATACAGTTTGAACAATTACCTCACCCTTCCTCAAACATCAAACAACATGTTAGGATGGAAGGAAAATACCTCAGTCTTCCTTTTTTCTCCTTTCTTCTTCCTGCTTCTCTTCTCCTGAAGGATTGCATCATATGCTGGCCTGGGAATGTCCTGAGGCATAAACATATACACTGAGTATATGGCAGGTTAAAAGGGACTTTAGCAAGCTATAGAAACAACCTAAGGTGTATACCACCGCGAATGCAACCGTGTATGCGTCAGTATACACGTTCAGTCGACTGTCATAGACGACCTACCCAGACGACTGAACGCACGTGTACATGCGTGTAGATATTATTCTATACCGAAGAGGGCGTAGCAGCCCGGGGATCTCTATGAACAGGAAGTTGTTAAAGTTTTACGACGAAGAGATGAAGAATGGATTTGTTTTTTGGCTTATTACAGGAGAGTGAAGTTATTCATTCATTTAGCTAGAACCACCAGGCATGTTGACTAGATGTGCTTGGTGACATGCAATATAGCTAGTTACCAGTGGGTTTTGTTGCCTCGGTCTGCTAGCTTTACTCTCAAACATTTCATCAACGTGGACGTAAACTATCGTCTGTTGACTATAGCACATCCTCCCTTCCCAAACCAAAGTTCATGTCCATTGCTCAATCAAGCTTGATGTTGCCTAATATTTTGAAGCACTATAACTGTAACATCCTTTTTAGGCTCATCATTTTTTGTTGACAATTATTTTCTTCCTGTTTTTCCTATGCTGCTTTCTCTGTATTTGTTTTAATGCAGGTGATTGGCACCTTCCCTGTGTACCAACTACAACTCGTGTGCTTTTGGCTGTTTAGGTAGGGATACCAGATTAAAACAAACAGCAGTTTAAATAGTTTTCAGTTTTTTCAATTTAAATTCTGACAACGGAAGAATGTAGCCTAATTTACACATTTACGCCAAGTCATGGAAGGGAGAGGGTTTAGCTTTCAAATAGCATTTTTATTTTAATGACTAACTCATTAATTTTAATGACAAACTCAAGCCAGTTGGCTTAGGCATTTGATGGCTCTGGTGATAAATGAACCCAGACAGGCAGATACTTTTTTGTACATTCTGTTAATGCGAAAAGATTCTTGAAAGTCCAGTGCTCTCTACAGAAGAGCAGAAGAGCTGAAGGCCACTGTCAGAGCAACCTGGGCTCTCATAACACCTGAGCAGTGCCACAGACTGATGGACTCCGTGCCACGCCGCATTGCTGCAGTAATTCAGGCAAAAGGGGCCCCAACTAAGTATTGAGTGCTGTACATGCTCATACTTTTCATGTTCATACTTTTCAGGTGGCCAACATTTCCAAAAAAAAAAAAATCTATTGGTCTTAAGTAATATTAAAATTTTCTGAGATACTGATTTTGGGGTTTTCATTAGTTGTCAGTTATAAGTATCAAAATGAAAAGGAATGAATATTTGGAATATATCAGTCTGTTTGGAATGACTGTATACATTATGCAAGTTTCACTTTTTGAATGGAATTACTGAAATAAATCAACTTTTTGATTATATTCTACTTATATGACCAGCACCTGTACATGTGTGTTCAGTTGTCCAACTCTATTTAGTCACCTATAGGCGTAGCGAGGGGTGTACCCGCTCAGACGACTGAACACACGTGTTTACCTGTATGTATTTATTCACTTATCCAGAAGAGAACACTGGCCTTTGGATTTTTTTTCTGAAGAAAACTAAACCAAACATTGGAAGGTGCTTTATTGCGTTTTTAATACAGTTTTTTCTTCAGTGTAGGCTACTATTAAGGAAAATCAGTGTTAGAATAATTACATTCAAATCAGTTTTTGTACTTTGTTTTAATGTACTTCAAGGGAACAAACCTGTGTTGACTAGGGTAGAGAATTATATGCTGGTGATGAGTTGTAAATCCAACATTTCTTTTGGTTAAACATTGCTCAGAATTGCTTGGATTATCTTTGTTTCATATGAGCTGCTGCTACAAGATATATGGATCAAAAAGCCGCTTGATAGCAAAAAATTGTTTCCCATTTATTAATTTGGACATTCTGACCATAAAATATGTTGCTGAATTTGGTCGAGCAGGAAATGTGATATAAGCAAAACAAAACCAGATTTTATTTGAAGAAAATATCTTTCAAAAGAGTATTATATAAGCTAGCATATTTTAATATAAACTAATAGGGAGGGTGTTAATGTTACCAAATGTATGTGGAATTACTTTTTGTGGAGCCGTGATTATTCTAACACAACATTAGAAACCTGAATGAGATGCATAATTGCAGGTTAAAAACATTTGATATCTCATTGTCTGTGGTATTAACTAGCCAATCCAATCGCTTGTGTTAAAACCTATACAGAGAAAAGAGCATAACAAAAACAATAATACAAAAAATTGTCAACCAAAAATGATAAGCCTAAAAAAGATGTTGCAGTTATAGGGCTGCATAACATTAAGCAACAACAAGCTTGATTGAGCAATGAACATTAACTTTAGTTTGGGAAGGGAGAATGTGCTATAGTCAACAGACGATAGTTTACGTCCATGTTGATGAAATGTTTGAGAGTAAAGCTATGACTGACGCGACACGCATACGGTTATAAAAATGCGCATACATGGGTACAAGAGTAGACGCATATGCGGTCGCATACGCGGTGGTATACACGTTAGGTCGTTTCTATAGCTTGTTAAAGTCACTTTTCACCTGTCATACTGAGTAGACACACAAACCCACCCACCCACAAACACACATGGACATTTGAAGCTTCATTACCATTCTTCTAGCAGCAAGAAATTATGCTAGCAGCACTATTTTCCAAAATAAAAGCCATAAATTAAATATCTACGGCAATGTAGTTTAAAATCTTGTCGGTACATTTTATGTTTAATGCAAGCAAGCAAGTTTATTTATGTAACACAATTCATACATAGAAGCAATTCAATGTATTTTACAGTGAAAATAAAAACACAAAATGCAATGGAATTAAAACAGAAATTGTAACATTTACACAGAGGTTATTCCTCTGATAGCCCCAGAACTTGCATTATGATTGGTAAAATATAGCAGAATAAACATTTAATAATTAAATAAATCAAGAAATATATAAGAAAGCATAATAATAAAGCATAGAATAAGAAAATATAATTAATAAAATAAATTGAAACATAGGATGCTATAAAAGCTGTCAGTTAAGTTAACATGATAGAAACATAGGATGCTACAAGGCTCACAGTGTGGATAAGTTTTAGGGCTCAGACATAGGCACGTGAAAAGAAAAGTGTTTTCAGCCTGGATTTAAAAATACATGTATATGTTTGGTGCACGTCTGACATCTTCTGGTAGTTTATTCCAGTTGTGTGCAGCATAAATCTTAAACGCAGCTTCCCCATGTTTAGTTTGGACTCTGGGCTCTACTAGCTGACCCGAGTTCATGGATCTAAGAGCCCTGCTTCATTTATATTCTTCAAACAGATCAGAAATGTATTCGGGTCCTAAACCATTCAGAGATTTATAAACTAAAAGCATCACTTTAAAATCTGTTCTGTAACTGACTGGAAGCCAATGCAAAGATTTAAGAACCGGAGTGATGTGCTCTGTCCTCTTGGTCTATTCTGGTCCGGTTTGGTTTTGAATGTAGCCCTGTTGTGTTTGGTTTTTGTGTGTGTTCTTACCAGCAGCCTGTACCTGTCCTTGTTGTTTGCACCTATGTCTTGTTGGTCCTCGTTAACTCCCTATTTAGTTCACCCTCTTCTGTTAATCCTTTGTCAGTCATTGTGTTTTCTACTCGGTTTAGGTCCGTCCTTGCTACAAGCCTGTGTTTTTGCCTGTCAGCTTGTTTTTTTCTACAGTTTTCTTGTTTTGATTTTCCTGCCTCTATTTCACTATTAAATCCTTTATTTTCCTTTCATCTGTGATTGGGTCATGCTTTAGCACAAAACATTACACAATATTCCTCACAGAGTTTCCAGAATTCTTGTCTAAACTTGTAGTCATGGCAGATAGGATTCACATTTTTGTTGATTCCAGTATTCGTATGGATATGTCCAATGACACGCTTCAAAAAGCATTTGAAGCCAAAATTGACTGATTGGGTTTTGTCCAACATGTCTCAGGTACAACAAACTGCCACAATCATACCTTAGATTTAGTCCTGTCATGAGAAATAAATATATATTGTAAATCTAATAATTTTTCCTCATAATCTTGGAATATCAGATCACTGTCAAATGACATTTACCATTAAAACACCCCAAACAATGACTTTCAAATGCTGTAATATATATTATTGTACTAGAAATAGATTTCTTGGTATTCTTTCAGACTCACTCATCGATGACAGAGTAAATAAATCTGCAAATGATCTGTTAGAGGATCTAAACTCAACACTGCGAATTACTTTAGATATAGTTGCGCCACTAAAAACAAGACAAATACTCAACAAGAAACTTGCCTGGATAGACAGAACACTACAATAATGAAAAGCACATCTGCTCAATCAGCGTATTTCTCAAACCTGATTGAGGTGAAAAAAAACAATGAAAATTGTGTCTAATTCAGTAGCCAAGTTAACAAAGAAGCAACACTCAACAAGTGAAGTGGGTATTCATTTTAGCTGTAATGAATACATGAACTTTGATGAAAAGATCATCACCATTAGAAAACAGATAACTGACTCCTTAAATAGATATAGTCCCCAAAATCTGAGTTGTCCTGAGACTGTCCTGAATCTCCCTGACCTGGTGTCAATGGGGACACTGGAACTTTTTGATCCTGTATCACTCGACACATTCAGTTCAAAACTATTAAAGGGGCTATTTCCAGACCTAGGTCAGCCCATGTTGAACATAATTGCTCTCTATCATCTGTATATGTAATCTAGATTCAGACATATTAAACAATTTTGGGCCAACATCAAACCTTCCGCTTTTCGATATTCATTGTGGACACTGCAAGGAACATATTCCAATATTAATTAGCTTTTTGTCAGTGGCTTCTGCAATGGCATTAGATGTGTTTAATCATGTATGCTGTCTACTCTCCAGAAGCATATGATTCGCAATAGCACTGTCAAGGAAAAGGAAAAGTGTGTTATTGTCCTCTGCGGTTCTGCAGGAGTAGTTGGAGACAACACTTTTCATTGTCCACAGGATCTCTGCACGCCATGAATCCTTTTTCTGGACCCATAAAGAGCGGTTTGTAGAGGGCACAGGTTAAGGCTTGAGCTGCAAGCAAGAAAAAGATATTACCACTTTCTCCTGTCAGCAAAGATATCAAAAACACACTAACTATTCAGCTCATGTTAGGATATGTTTGTAAAAAAAACTATTCATTTTTAATAAAACGTACAGTATATGTCCTACAAATACATGTTCACATCTTCAACAATTAAAAAATATTAGCTACATATTGCATGTGTATTTTAATGTACCTTTCAAATCATAAGCTTACATTTATTGGGTAGCAGGTGCAGCAGCAGAGAATATTCTTTGTAAATGAGCAGATATTGATTGGCAGATACAATGAAAATTAAATATCCACAAATGACCATGTTGACAAGAAAAGTCAACAGACAGCTGCTACATTTACCTAGCAAAATGTCAGCCAGCATGCTCAATGAAATTTTTCCTTTAAGTAACTTTCTGTAACCAATGCGGGTAAGGTTCATTGGCTGGCAATATTTCCCTAGACAATTCCAAAATTCATTACCCTAGCTAAATCAATTGCCTAAAAGCACAGACAGACATAATAATGTAAAGCAGATCATTCTGATTAAGTTATGATTATTGAGAAAACTACCTAGCTAATTAGTTTAATGTTATCTGCCTAAACACTTGCTTAGAAACATTAGCTAGCGCTTTTCATCACACAAGGGTAGCATTCTATAATATTGCCAAAAGCCAATTCTTGTTTGAAACGTTGTTTACCTGTTGATCTGTTTTGTAGAATTGGTTCCATCCCAGGCTAATGCAGATTTGTGTTTCTCCCATTTCATGTGGTTCTTCAAGGCTGATTGACCCATGCTCACACTATCAAAGTCTTAGCATTTTTTGCATCTGGCATGATGTGGTTTGGTAAGGTCTGGCAAAACCCATTTATATGTTTCAATATCTTGCCAGAGAGGATTCAATTAGCATTTCCCTGGCCGCGCCTTTTATGATGACAGAATGTAGAATGCGCTGCCAAGTTCCAAAAACACATCACATCTATCTGACACCAGCACGCTCACCAAGTTCTACAAACACATCACATCTATCTGACACCAGCACGCTCACCAAGTTCCACAAACACATCACATCTATCTGACACCAGCACGCTCACCAAGTTCCTCACACATCACATCTATCTGACACCAGCACGCTCACCAAGTTCCTCACACGTCACATCTATCTGATACCAGCACGCTCACCAAGTTCTACAAACACATCACATCTATCTGACATCAGCATGCTCACCATAGTAAGTCTGAAATAACACAGTTTACTGTGTCTGGTGGATTTTCAAAGTACGCATCCATACATGCGCTTTGGGTCAGGATACACAAACACATTTGCTGGCCACAACATACAGTAGTTAGGTTATAGTAAGCCTTAACTTAAACTGTATACGGCTATATTGCGACTTTTTCTGGTAGGAAAAAGTTCATCTTCATTCTCCCTAGCAATTGCTCAATTCTTATGATTGGCTTCCACGTGGTAGACCCAGGCTTGTACTGTTCAATTATAAAAAAGTTGAAATAATAATTGAAATAAGGTAATTGTAATTCAACTTCTCATCGATGTTCTACAATGTCCTCTTTTGGTGGACATCGAAATAGAAAAATAAGTTTTTTTTACATCAGCATATTTTATATTACAATACCCAGCCTGAAACCCAAAGGCACAAGCAACAACGGTGTTAATGCACAGTGGCAAGGAAAAGCTCCCTAATAAGAGTTGAAACTAAGGAAGAAACATTGAGAGGAATCAGGCTCAGAGGGGTGACCAATCATTTTCCTGCTGTGCCTGGTGAACATTCTAAGGATACAAATCTAAGTTATTAATAAATGCATGTGGTGTTTGGCCAGAGTCTAGAAAACATCATCCCGGTCAGAAGCATGACCAGATGGACAAGGACAGGGACAACTGCAGAACACTGCTTTGCAGATATAAAGATGTGCCAACACCACTTAATACTGGCACAACACTGTCAACCTCAATGTGTATTATTAAAACTGCACAATTCTATCACAATACTAGCACAATACTATCAAGCAGAAAAACAACAACCTAAGTACTCCTACCTGTACTCGATCCTTTAGACAGCAGGGAAAGAATACAACTACATTAACATTAATGTACATGAATCTACCAGAGAATGTTAACATTAACATCCATCCCGATAACATTAACATGTCCAGCAGAGATTTTTTAAAAAATATTAATATATCTACCAGAGAAAGATAACAACATTAGCAAATCTACCAGAGAAAGATAACAACATTAGCATATCTACCAGAGAAAGATAACAACATTAGCATATCTACCAGAGAAAGATAACAACATTAGCATATCTACCAGAAAAAGATAACAACATTAGCATATCTACCAGAGAAAGATAACAAAATTAGCATCTACGAGCATATGATGAAAGCAACATGCATACAAGTTTTTTCTGCATAATGTATTGTATTCATGCTATTAGTTAATAAGCATATTGAGCTCAGAGCCTAGTTGCATAGTACCCGTTACATTTTAGTTACATAGTTAAGCCTTAAAAAATGCAATTATTTAAGCATTTCTTGGTAATTTGAAGTTGTGCAGGTAAGAAAGCATCTCTGGTTACCATCAAGATTATATTATTTATTGATTGAATGTGTAGTCAAGTGGATAACATTAATTTTGGGAGACTGCATAATGGTCCTAGATTCAAGAATGGAGAAAGATAGTAATAAAATGAGTTACCTTATTTCCCATTAATTGTCTCTTTTCCCTTGATGGAATCCCAATCGATTGAAACAAAGTAGTTTAATTGCCACCTTAAGTGGATGTCCATTTCACAATAAAGGCCCCTTTCACCCTTGATTTAGCTTGAGGGGACAAGTAAACAGCATTGCTCCCTTTCAGGGTTGACATCACCCACAGTTAAATGTAAACTGTAGTCATGTATCTAACACTGGTGGCTATGAGGTCAATCAATCAAATATATTTATAAAGCCATTTTTACATCAGCAATTGTCACAAAGTGCTATAACAAGACAAAACACCCATCGTGAGAACCCAAGCAGAATGCAATGTAGGAGCACTGTGGCTAGGATAAACTCGCTAAGAGGGGCTGAAATTTAGGAAGAAACATAGAGAGGAACCAGTTTCAGAGAGGTGACCAGTCTTCTGGAAGGGTCTATTTATCTTTTGTTTCAGATGGTACCCTTATTATTCAGACTCTGCATAAGCTGTGTAGCTAGTTTGTAAACTGTAGTGAGGTTTATACCTAGGATCTTCACTCTCTCTTGCTTGGGCAAGTACACTTGCAAATAAACTTGGATGTGATCATGTAAACTGTCTATCAAGAGTTCACAGTATACAGCACTGCTAGCATTTCTACTTTCAATGCTAGCAGTGCTGCCAGGGCCTATATCCAGCTAGTTAACTGTAGAATGTCTTTATCCAGCTAGTTAAATGAGCAAGGCCTTTATCGAGCTAGTTAACTGTAGAATGTCTTTATCCAGCTAGTTAACTGTAGAATGTCTTTATCCAGCTAGTTTACTGTAGAATGTCTTTATCCAGCTAGTAAAATGAGCAAGGCCTTTATCGAGCTAGTTAACAGTAGAATATTTATACCCAGTGAGTTTACTGAACCTGATCTTTAGTGAGCTAGACAAGTTATTTATCTGACACTGAAGTGGATCATAATTCAACTAGATACAATGGATATAAAAAGTCTACACACACCTGTTAAAATGCCAGGTTTCTGTGATGTGAAAGAATGAGACAAAGATAAATCATGTCAGAACTTTTTCCACTTTTAATGTGACCTATAATGTGAACAATTAAACTGAAAAACTAACTGAAATCTTTGAGGGGTAAAAATGAAAAATAAAAACCTTACAGTAACCTGGTTACTCTTATGTCTGGGGATGTGGCTGTGTTCAGAATTAACTGATCAGATTCAAACTCATGTTAAATAGAAATCATTATACACCTGCCATCATTTAAAGTGACTCTGATTAATTACAAATATAGTTCAGCTGTTCAGGATTTTCCTGAGATATTATTAGTTGCATCTCAGAGCAAAGCCATTGTCACGTCCTGGCTATGCCCCTAGCCATCTCTGCACTGAGCTGGGGCCATAGTCAGGACAGGACAAAAAGAGATGCCTCTAGGCATCTCTATGTAAGTTTGGTCTCCCCAACTGGAGGCAGGTGTAGATAGTTGCCTCCAATTGGGGAACACATTTATGTGAATGTTGGTTCACACTCTGTGTGGATCATTATGGTTTGTTGTTGCTCCTTAGCCATATACCCAGTCACGGTAAGCTACTTTCAGTTTGGTTCCTTTTATTTTAATAAACAATGGATTATTACCACCGCCACGTCTCTGCGCTTGTGTCAAACTACCAGCTGTGTGACAGCCATGGTCCGCAGACAGCTTCCAAAAGCATCAGAGGGATCTCATTATTAAAAGATATCAGTCAGGAGCAGGATACGAATCATCAAGTGGAAAACATATGGCACAACAGAGACATTACCAAGAACTAGATGTTCCTCCAAAATTGATATAAAGACAAGAAGAAAACTGGTCTGAGAGGCTTCCAAGAGGCCTACAGCAACATTAAAGCAGCTGGCTTTGTGCTACATGTGACAACAATCTCCCGTATTCTTCATATGAATGGGCTATGGGGT
>JACXGJ010009023.1:12676-25451 GCA_016801105.1 Esox niger
ACCAAAATAAACCACACCCATGTGCTCAAAACAGTAAACTTAAATAGGTTCCCCAATTGGAGGCAATACACAACACCTGCCTCCAATTGGGGAGACCCAAGTGCATAGAGGTGGCTAGAGCCACCTCTATTGGCCACGTCCTGACTATGGCCCCAGCCAGCACAAAGATGGCTAGGGGCATAGCCAGGACGTGACACCTACCCCATAGCCCATTCATATGAAGAATACGGGAGATTGTTGTCACATGTAGCACAAAGCCAGCTGCTTTAATGTTGCTGTAGGCCTCTTGGAAGCCTCTCAGACCAGTTTTCTTCTTGTCTTTATATCAATTTTGGAGGAACATCTAGTTCTTGGTAATGTCTCTGTTGTGCCATATGTTTTCCACTTGATGATTCGTATCCTGCTCCTGACTGATATCTTTTAATAATGAGATCCCTCTGATGCTTTTGGAAGCTGTCTGCGGACCATGGCTGTCACACAGCTGGTAGTTTGACACAAGCGCAGAGACGTGGCGGTGGTAATAATCCATTGTTTATTAAAATAAAAGGAACCAAACTGAAAGTAGCTTACCGTGACTGGGTATATGGCTAAGGAGCAACAACAAACCATAATGATCCACACAGAGTGTGAACCAACATTCACATAAATGTGTTCCCCAATTGGAGGCAACTATCTACACCTGCCTCCAGTTGGGGAGACCAAACTTACATAGAGATGCCTAGAGGCATCTCTTTTTGTCCTGTCCTGACTATGGCCCCAGCTCAGTGCAGAGATGGCTAGGGGCATAGCCAGGACGTGACAATGGCTTTGCTCTGAGATGCAACTAATAATATCTCAGGAAAATCCTGAACAGCTGAACTATATTTGTAATTAATCAGAGTCACTTTAAATGATGGCAGGTGTATAATGATTTCTATTTAACATGAGTTTGAATCTGATCAGTTAATTCTGAACACAGCCACATCCCCAGACATAAGAGTAACCAGGTTACTGTAAGGTTTTTATTTTTCATTTTTACCCCTCAAAGATTTCAGTTAGTTTTTCAGTTTAATTGTTCACATTATAGGTCACATTAAAAGTGGAAAAAGTTCTGACATGATTTATCTTTGTCTCATTCTTTCACATCACAGAAACCTGGCATTTTAACAGGTGTGTGTAGACTTTTTATATCCATTGTATCTAGTTGAATTATGATCCACTTCAGTGTCAGATAAATAACTTGTCTAGCTCACTAAAGATCAGGTTCAGTAAACTCACTGGGTATAAATATTCTACTGTTAACTAGCTCGATAAAGGCCTTGCTCATTTTACTAGCTGGATAAAGACATTCTACAGTAAACTAGCTGGATAAAGACATTCTACAGTTAACTAGCTGGATAAAGACATTCTACAGTTAACTAGCTCGATAAAGGCCTTGCTCATTTAACTAGCTGGATAAAGACATTCTACAGTTAACTAGCTGGATATAGGCCCTGGCAGCACTGCTAGCATTGAAAGTAGAAATGCTAGCAGTGCTGTATACTGTGAACTCTTGATAGACAGTTTACATGATCACATCCAAGTTTATTTGCAAGTGTACTTGCCCAAGCAAGAGAGAGTGAAGATCCTAGGTATAAACCTCACTACAGTTTACAAACTAGCTACACAGCTTATGCAGAGTCTGAATAATAAGGGTACCATCTGAAACAAAAGATAAATAGACCCTTCCAGAAGACTGGTCACCTCTCTGAAACTGGTTCCTCTCTATGTTTCTTCCTAAATTTCAGCCCCTCTTAGCGAGTTTATCCTAGCCACAGTGCTCCTACATTGCATTCTGCTTGGGTTCTCACGATGGGTGTTTTGTCTTGTTATAGCACTTTGTGACAATTGCTGATGTAAAAATGGCTTTATAAATATATTTGATTGATTGACCTCATAGCCACCAGTGTTAGATACATGACTACAGTTTACATTTAACTGTGGGTGATGTCAACCCTGAAAGGGAGCAATGCTGTTTACTTGTCCCCTCAAGCTAAATCAAGGGTGAAAGGGGCCTTTATTGTGAAATGGACATCCACTTAAGGTGGCAATTAAACTACTTTGTTTCAATCGATTGGGATTCCATCAAGGGAAAAGAGACAATTAATGGGAAATAAGGTAACTCATTTTATTACTATCTTTCTCCATTCTTGAATCTAGGACCATTATGCAGTCTCCCAAAATTAATGTTATCCACTTGACTACACATTCAATCAATAAATAATATAATCTTGATGGTAACCAGAGATGCTTTCTTACCTGCACAACTTCAAATTACCAAGAAATGCTTAAATAATTGCATTTTTTAAGGCTTAACTATGTAACTAAAATGTAACGGGTACTATGCAACTAGGCTCTGAGCTCAATATGCTTATTAACTAATAGCATGAATACAATACATTATGCAGAAAAAACTTGTATGCATGTTGCTTTCATCATATGCTCGTAGATGCTAATTTTGTTATCTTTCTCTGGTAGATATGCTAATGTTGTTATCTTTTTCTGGTAGATATGCTAATGTTGTTATCTTTCTCTGGTAGATATGCTAATGTTGTTATCTTTCTCTGGTAGATATGCTAATGTTGTTATCTTTCTCTGGTAGATTTGCTAATGTTGTTATCTTTCTCTGGTAGATATATTAATATTTTTTAAAAAATCTCTGCTGGACATGTTAATGTTATCGGGATGGATGTTAATGTTAACATTCTCTGGTAGATTCATGTACATTAATGTTAATGTAGTTGTATTCTTTCCCTGCTGTCTAAAGGATCGAGTACAGGTAGGAGTACTTAGGTTGTTGTTTTTCTGCTTGATAGTATTGTGCTAGTATTGTGATAGAATTGTGCAGTTTTAATAATACACATTGAGGTTGACAGTGTTGTGCCAGTATTAAGTGGTGTTGGCACATCTTTATATCTGCAAAGCAGTGTTCTGCAGTTGTCCCTGTCCTTGTCCATCTGGTCATGCTTCTGACCGGGATGATGTTTTCTAGACTCTGGCCAAACACCACATGCATTTATTAATAACTTAGATTTGTATCCTTAGAATGTTCACCAGGCACAGCAGGAAAATGATTGGTCACCCCTCTGAGCCTGATTCCTCTCAATGTTTCTTCCTTAGTTTCAACTCTTATTAGGGAGCTTTTCCTTGCCACTGTGCATTAACACCGTTGTTGCTTGTGCCTTTGGGTTTCAGGCTGGGTATTGTAATATAAAATATGCTGATGTAAAAAAAACTTATTTTTCTATTTCGATGTCCACCAAAAGAGGACATTGTAGAACATCGATGAGAAGTTGAATTACAATTACCTTATTTCAATTATTATTTCAACTTTTTTATAATTGAACAGTACAAGCCTGGGTCTACCACGTGGAAGCCAATCATAAGAATTGAGCAATTGCTAGGGAGAATGAAGATGAACTTTTTCCTACCAGAAAAAGTCGCAATATAGCCGTATACAGTTTAAGTTAAGGCTTACTATAACCTAACTACTGTATGTTGTGGCCAGCAAATGTGTTTGTGTATCCTGACCCAAAGCGCATGTATGGATGCGTACTTTGAAAATCCACCAGACACAGTAAACTGTGTTATTTCAGACTTACTATGGTGAGCATGCTGATGTCAGATAGATGTGATGTGTTTGTAGAACTTGGTGAGCGTGCTGGTATCAGATAGATGTGACGTGTGAGGAACTTGGTGAGCGTGCTGGTGTCAGATAGATGTGATGTGTGAGGAACTTGGTGAGCGTGCTGGTGTCAGATAGATGTGATGTGTTTGTGGAACTTGGTGAGCGTGCTGGTGTCAGATAGATGTGATGTGTTTGTAGAACTTGGTGAGCGTGCTGGTGTCAGATAGATGTGATGTGTTTTTGGAACTTGGCAGCGCATTCTACATTCTGTCATCATAAAAGGCGCGGCCAGGGAAATGCTAATTGAATCCTCTCTGGCAAGATATTGAAACATATAAATGGGTTTTGCCAGACCTTACCAAACCACATCATGCCAGATGCAAAAAATGCTAAGACTTTGATAGTGTGAGCATGGGTCAATCAGCCTTGAAGAACCACATGAAATGGGAGAAACACAAATCTGCATTAGCCTGGGATGGAACCAATTCTACAAAACAGATCAACAGGTAAACAACGTTTCAAACAAGAATTGGCTTTTGGCAATATTATAGAATGCTACCCTTGTGTGATGAAAAGCGCTAGCTAATGTTTCTAAGCAAGTGTTTAGGCAGATAACATTAAACTAATTAGCTAGGTAGTTTTCTCAATAATCATAACTTAATCAGAATGATCTGCTTTACATTATTATGTCTGTCTGTGCTTTTAGGCAATTGATTTAGCTAGGGTAATGAATTTTGGAATTGTCTAGGGAAATATTGCCAGCCAATGAACCTTACCCGCATTGGTTACAGAAAGTTACTTAAAGGAAAAATTTCATTGAGCATGCTGGCTGACATTTTGCTAGGTAAATGTAGCAGCTGTCTGTTGACTTTTCTTGTCAACATGGTCATTTGTGGATATTTAATTTTCATTGTATCTGCCAATCAATATCTGCTCATTTACAAAGAATATTCTCTGCTGCTGCACCTGCTACCCAATAAATGTAAGCTTATGATTTGAAAGGTACATTAAAATACACATGCAATATGTAGCTAATATTTTTTAATTGTTGAAGATGTGAACATGTATTTGTAGGACATATACTGTACGTTTTATTAAAAATGAATAGTTTTTTTTACAAACATATCCTAACATGAGCTGAATAGTTAGTGTGTTTTTGATATCTTTGCTGACAGGAGAAAGTGGTAATATCTTTTTCTTGCTTGCAGCTCAAGCCTTAACCTGTGCCCTCTACAAACCGCTCTTTATGGGTCCAGAAAAAGGATTCATGGCGTGCAGAGATCCTGTGGACAATGAAAAGTGTTGTCTCCAACTACTCCTGCAGAACCGCAGAGGACAATAACACACTTTTCCTTTTCCTTGACAGTGCTATTGCGAATCATATGCTTCTGGAGAGTAGACAGCATACATGATTAAACACATCTAATGCCATTGCAGAAGCCACTGACAAAAAGCTAATTAATATTGGAATATGTTCCTTGCAGTGTCCACAATGAATATCGAAAAGCGGAAGGTTTGATGTTGGCCCAAAATTGTTTAATATGTCTGAATCTAGATTACATATACAGATGATAGAGAGCAATTATGTTCAACATGGGCTGACCTAGGTCTGGAAATAGCCCCTTTAATAGTTTTGAACTGAATGTGTCGAGTGATACAGGATCAAAAAGTTCCAGTGTCCCCATTGACACCAGGTCAGGGAGATTCAGGACAGTCTCAGGACAACTCAGATTTTGGGGACTATATCTATTTAAGGAGTCAGTTATCTGTTTTCTAATGGTGATGATCTTTTCATCAAAGTTCATGTATTCATTACAGCTAAAATGAATACCCACTTCACTTGTTGAGTGTTGCTTCTTTGTTAACTTGGCTACTGAATTAGACACAATTTTCATTGTTTTTTTTCACCTCAATCAGGTTTGAGAAATACGCTGATTGAGCAGATGTGCTTTTCATTATTGTAGTGTTCTGTCTATCCAGGCAAGTTTCTTGTTGAGTATTTGTCTTGTTTTTAGTGGCGCAACTATATCTAAAGTAATTCGCAGTGTTGAGTTTAGATCCTCTAACAGATCATTTGCAGATTTATTTACTCTGTCATCGATGAGTGAGTCTGAAAGAATACCAAGAAATCTATTTCTAGTACAATAATATATATTACAGCATTTGAAAGTCATTGTTTGGGGTGTTTTAATGGTAAATGTCATTTGACAGTGATCTGATATTCCAAGATTATGAGGAAAAATTATTAGATTTACAATATATATTTATTTCTCATGACAGGACTAAATCTAAGGTATGATTGTGGCAGTTTGTTGTACCTGAGACATGTTGGACAAAACCCAATCAGTCAATTTTGGCTTCAAATGCTTTTTGAAGCGTGTCATTGGACATATCCATACGAATACTGGAATCAACAAAAATGTGAATCCTATCTGCCATGACTACAAGTTTAGACAAGAATTCTGGAAACTCTGTGAGGAATATTGTGTAATGTTTTGTGCTAAAGCATGACCCAATCACAGATGAAAGGAAAATAAAGGATTTAATAGTGAAATAGAGGCAGGAAAATCAAAACAAGAAAACTGTAGAAAAAAACAAGCTGACAGGCAAAAACACAGGCTTGTAGCAAGGACGGACCTAAACCGAGTAGAAAACACAATGACTGACAAAGGATTAACAGAAGAGGGTGAACTAAATAGGGAGTTAACGAGGACCAACAAGACATAGGTGCAAACAACAAGGACAGGTACAGGCTGCTGGTAAGAACACACACAAAAACCAAACACAACAGGGCTACATTCAAAACCAAACCGGACCAGAATAGACCAAGAGGACAGAGCACATCACTCCGGTTCTTAAATCTTTGCATTGGCTTCCAGTCAGTTACAGAACAGATTTTAAAGTGATGCTTTTAGTTTATAAATCTCTGAATGGTTTAGGACCCGAATACATTTCTGATCTGTTTGAAGAATATAAATGAAGCAGGGCTCTTAGATCCATGAACTCGGGTCAGCTAGTAGAGCCCAGAGTCCAAACTAAACATGGGGAAGCTGCGTTTAAGATTTATGCTGCACACAACTGGAATAAACTACCAGAAGATGTCAGACGTGCACCAAACATATACATGTATTTTTAAATCCAGGCTGAAAACACTTTTCTTTTCACGTGCCTATGTCTGAGCCCTAAAACTTATCCACACTGTGAGCCTTGTAGCATCCTATGTTTCTATCATGTTAACTTAACTGACAGCTTTTATAGCATCCTATGTTTCAATTTATTTTATTAATTATATTTTCTTATTCTATGCTTTATTATTATGCTTTCTTATATATTTCTTGATTTATTTAATTATTAAATGTTTATTCTGCTATATTTTACCAATCATAATGCAAGTTCTGGGGCTATCAGAGGAATAACCTCTGTGTAAATGTTACAATTTCTGTTTTAATTCCATTGCATTTTGTGTTTTTATTTTCACTGTAAAATACATTGAATTGCTTCTATGTATGAATTGTGTTACATAAATAAACTTGCTTGCTTGCATTAAACATAAAATGTACCGACAAGATTTTAAACTACATTGCCGTAGATATTTAATTTATGGCTTTTATTTTGGAAAATAGTGCTGCTAGCATAATTTCTTGCTGCTAGAAGAATGGTAATGAAGCTTCAAATGTCCATGTGTGTTTGTGGGTGGGTGGGTTTGTGTGTCTACTCAGTATGACAGGTGAAAAGTGACTTTAACAAGCTATAGAAACGACCTAACGTGTATACCACCGCGTATGCGACCGCATATGCGTCTACTCTTGTACCCATGTATGCGCATTTTTATAACCGTATGCGTGTCGCGTCAGTCATAGCTTTACTCTCAAACATTTCATCAACATGGACGTAAACTATCGTCTGTTGACTATAGCACATTCTCCCTTCCCAAACTAAAGTTAATGTTCATTGCTCAATCAAGCTTGTTGTTGCTTAATGTTATGCAGCCCTATAACTGCAACATCTTTTTTAGGCTTATCATTTTTGGTTGACAATTTTTTGTATTATTGTTTTTGTTATGCTCTTTTCTCTGTATAGGTTTTAACACAAGCGATTGGATTGGCTAGTTAATACCACAGACAATGAGATATCAAATGTTTTTAACCTGCAATTATGCATCTCATTCAGGTTTCTAATGTTGTGTTAGAATAATCACGGCTCCACAAAAAGTAATTCCACATACATTTGGTAACATTAACACCCTCCCTATTAGTTTATATTAAAATATGCTAGCTTATATAATACTCTTTTGAAAGATATTTTCTTCAAATAAAATCTGGTTTTGTTTTGCTTATATCACATTTCCTGCTCGACCAAATTCAGCAACATATTTTATGGTCAGAATGTCCAAATTAATAAATGGGAAACAATTTTTTGCTATCAAGCGGCTTTTTGATCCATATATCTTGTAGCAGCAGCTCATATGAAACAAAGATAATCCAAGCAATTCTGAGCAATGTTTAACCAAAAGAAATGTTGGATTTACAACTCATCACCAGCATATAATTCTCTACCCTAGTCAACACAGGTTTGTTCCCTTGAAGTACATTAAAACAAAGTACAAAAACTGATTTGAATGTAATTATTCTAACACTGATTTTCCTTAATAGTAGCCTACACTGAAGAAAAAACTGTATTAAAAACGCAATAAAGCACCTTCCAATGTTTGGTTTAGTTTTCTTCAGAAAAAAAATCCAAAGGCCAGTGTTCTCTTCTGGATAAGTGAATAAATACATACAGGTAAACACGTGTGTTCAGTCGTCTGAGCGGGTACACCCCTCGCTACGCCTATAGGTGACTAAATAGAGTTGGACAACTGAACACACATGTACAGGTGCTGGTCATATAAGTAGAATATAATCAAAAAGTTGATTTATTTCAGTAATTCCATTCAAAAAGTGAAACTTGCATAATGTATACAGTCATTCCAAACAGACTGATATATTCCAAATATTCATTCCTTTTCATTTTGATACTTATAACTGACAACTAATGAAAACCCCAAAATCAGTATCTCAGAAAATTTTAATATTACTTAAGACCAATAGATTTTTTTTTTTTTGGAAATGTTGGCCACCTGAAAAGTATGAACATGAAAAGTATGAGCATGTACAGCACTCAATACTTAGTTGGGGCCCCTTTTGCCTGAATTACTGCAGCAATGCGGCGTGGCACGGAGTCCATCAGTCTGTGGCACTGCTCAGGTGTTATGAGAGCCCAGGTTGCTCTGACAGTGGCCTTCAGCTCTTCTGCTCTTCTGTAGAGAGCACTGGACTTTCAAGAATCTTTTCGCATTAACAGAATGTACAAAAAAGTATCTGCCTGTCTGGGTTCATTTATCACCAGAGCCATCAAATGCCTAAGCCAACTGGCTTGAGTTTGTCATTAAAATTAATGAGTTAGTCATTAAAATAAAAATGCTATTTGAAAGCTAAACCCTCTCCCTTCCATGACTTGGCGTAAATGTGTAAATTAGGCTACATTCTTCCGTTGTCAGAATTTAAATTGAAAAAACTGAAAACTATTTAAACTGCTGTTTGTTTTAATCTGGTATCCCTACCTAAACAGCCAAAAGCACACGAGTTGTAGTTGGTACACAGGGAAGGTGCCAATCACCTGCATTAAAACAAATACAGAGAAAGCAGCATAGGAAAAACAGGAAGAAAATAATTGTCAACAAAAAATGATGAGCCTAAAAAGGATGTTACAGTTATAGTGCTTCAAAATATTAGGCAACATCAAGCTTGATTGAGCAATGGACATGAACTTTGGTTTGGGAAGGGAGGATGTGCTATAGTCAACAGACGATAGTTTACGTCCACGTTGATGAAATGTTTGAGAGTAAAGCTAGCAGACCGAGGCAACAAAACCCACTGGTAACTAGCTATATTGCATGTCACCAAGCACATCTAGTCAACATGCCTGGTGGTTCTAGCTAAATGAATGAATAACTTCACTCTCCTGTAATAAGCCAAAAAACAAATCCATTCTTCATCTCTTCGTCGTAAAACTTTAACAACTTCCTGTTCATAGAGATCCCCGGGCTGCTACGCCCTCTTCGGTATAGAATAATATCTACACGCATGTACACGTGCGTTCAGTCGTCTGGGTAGGTCGTCTATGACAGTCGACTGAACGTGTATACTGACGCATACACGGTTGCATTCGCGGTGGTATACACCTTAGGTTGTTTCTATAGCTTGCTAAAGTCCCTTTTAACCTGCCATATACTCAGTGTATATGTTTATGCCTCAGGACATTCCCAGGCCAGCATATGATGCAATCCTTCAGGAGAAGAGAAGCAGGAAGAAGAAAGGAGAAAAAAGGAAGACTGAGGTATTTTCCTTCCATCCTAACATGTTGTTTGATGTTTGAGGAAGGGTGAGGTAATTGTTCAAACTGTATTTGTACGTGGATTTGTGAGGGATTTAAATTCCTCATTCTCAAATTTGATTTGTATTTTGTGTTTGAGGAAGAGTGAGGTATTTAAATTCATCTTCAAATTAGGGGACCCAAATTATTTGAGTAACTTCCTCAGTTTCAAAGTAGATTTGTGTGTTCGAGGAAGACTGGGGTATTTCACTTCCCCATGAGTTCTATTACATGTGTATATTTTAACAGGTTACCGTGAATGATTATTGACTCCTAAAGGACACTCCATTTATGTGCAAGTGCTTGTGTGTCTGTGTGCATTACATTAACTGCAGCTCGATGGAGTGGGTGATGGTGAAGGCGAAGAAGGGGAGAAGGATACAATGCTCTCAGAGGTAAAATTCAGGGATGGAAACAATGTGTAGTTCTTGGACATTAAACCATTTTTCCTTGAGAAGTTAATAAATCATATATGAATATTTTATGAATGATGAAGTATGACTTCCACTGGGGACAATCAAAAGGGCAGTGCCGAGATGCCTAGAGGCACTTCGGCGATCGGGCCCTGAATGTGAACCCCAGGCAGATAGAGATGCCTAGAGGCACTTCGGCGGTCGGGCCCTGAATGTGAACCCCAGGCAGATAGAGATGCCTAGACACCGCGAACTTTGACCAAATCTGCAAGTTTAACATCCTGAATGCCACATGACAATATTGGGAGGATAGAAAAATGTGTAAAAATATGAAAAATACTAATATGTGATTTGGTGGCTCTTGATGCATGTGAAAGCATCGTGATGTGTGTGAAAGCATATCAAAATGAATAGATTAGAGCATCTAGTACATGACTGAAGTATAAAATATACTGTCAAACCTTATAATAAACCTATACTACTCAATGAAAGATGATGCTTTAATACAAATGCATAGAGACAGAAGGAAGCATGTGTATGGAGGGTCTGAGTGTATTGGGAAACCAGAGAGATGGCACCCCTGGGATTAACTTCCTGGTTGTTATGTATTGTCCATTCTGATTACATAGCTAATAATAATCATTACATCAAACGGAGAGAAACGTTAAGCTAGGTTGGCAGTATGTCTTTAGCAAGCAAATTGCTGCACAAAATGATTTGCAACTTGTTCTGAAAATGTGAAAAATACTACCAAGGGCACAAAAATAATTGTAAAAAGAATATGCTCACGGCATAAGCAAATTATCAATACTGAGCAATGAACATTCATCTTTATTCATCTTCATCCGCTTATCCGGTAACGGCTGGCGGGGGCAGCATCTCCAGCAGGGGACCCCAAACTTCCCTTACCCAAACCACAGTTGCCAGCTCTGATTGGGGGATCCCGAGGCGTTCCCAGGCCACTGTTGAAATATAATCTCTCTACCTAGTCCTGGGCCTACCCCGAGGTCTCCTCCCAGCTGGACGTGCCTGGAACACCTCCCTAGGGAGACGTCCTGGGAGCACAGCTCTCACTTTGGACGTAGAGGGATTGGATAGCCCTAAGAAGGGACCTCCTCACCCCATACTCCCACAGTATCTCCCGGGGGACCCGGTCATACACCTTCTCCAGATCCACAAAGCACATGTAGACTGGATGGGCATATTCCCAGGCCCCCTCCAGGATCCTTGTAAGAGTAAAGAGCTGGTCAGTTGTTCCACGACCTGGACGGAATCCACATTGTTCCTCTTCAATCTGAGGTTTGACTCTCTGCCTCCTTTCCAGCCCCTTTGAGTAGACTTTCCCAGGGAGGCTGAGTAGTATGATACCCCTATAATTGGCACACACCCTCTGGTCCCCCTTTTTAAACAGGGAAACCCCCACCCTAGTCTGCCACTCCTTAGGCACCGCCCCCCGACTCCCACTTGAAGAGGCGTGTCATCCAAGACATCCCCTCCACATCCAAAGCGTTCAGCATGTCAATCCCAGGAGCTTTGCCACTGTGTAGCTGTTTAACTACCTCAGTGACTTCTGCAAAGGAGATTGACGATGCTTCCCCATCAGCCTCCAGCTCTGCCTCTACTATAGAGGGCATGGTAGAGGGATTTAGGAGCTCCTCAAAGTGTTCCTTCCATCGCCCAATTACCTTCTCAGTTGAGGTCAACAGTGTCCTATCCTGACTGTACACAGCTTGGATGAAATAAAGAATTCTAACACTAATTCTGGACTTCATGGATGGATGAGACAAAAGCAGCTTAATTTTCCCAGATTAGCCCTGATTAGACAGAGGTGACTAACATGGAGAGTAGAGACTGAAAGCACAAATCCACATATAAAGACCTAGAAACACAGACACACAAATCAAGATAAGGTGTCAGTGAGAGTCAAAATTTAAATTAGTGTGAATGTGCTGTGGATTATCTATTTAATCTCACTATAGGGTTAGGAGTGTGTGGTGTAGATTATATTATGAGTCTATTTAATCTCACTATAGGGTTAGGAGTGTGTGGTGTAGATTATATTATGAGTCTATTTAATCTCACTATAGGGTTAGGAGTATGTGGTGTAGATTATATTATGAGTCTATTTAATCTCACTATAGGGTTAGGAGTGTGTGGTGTAGATTATATTATGAGTCTATTTAATCTCCCTATAGGGTTAGGAGTGTGTGGTGTAGATTATATTATGAGTCTATTTAATCTCACTATAGGGTTAGGAGTGTGTGGTGTAGATTATATTATGAGTCTATTTAATCTCACTATA
>JACXGJ010009024.1:0-25348 GCA_016801105.1 Esox niger
TGGGGGGGGGGGGGGGCAATTCAAATAGGATCCCCAATTAGAGACAATGCAGGGCAGCTGCCTCTAATTGTGGACAAAAAACATCACATAGAGATGCCTAGAGTAGCATCCCTGCAGTCAGGCCCTGACATATACATTAAACCCATCTTCCCTTCCCATGGCTTGGACCATTTTTGCAAAAGGCAACTCAATGGTGACCTCTGTCATGCACGAATAAGGATAGGTTTTTTTCTTGAAAAACTGCAAAGAAGTTCTGCATATGTGCAGAAAAGGTAAAGGCAGTAGTTTTCATCAGTCATCACCAAATGTGAATTTTGTGGAGAATTTATAATATTTTTGCAACACAAAAATGCTATAATGGAGATAATATCTTAGCAATTGACAAAGTCGGATTGCAGCTGACACTTCCAACATTTAAATCACATGAATGAAAATAATTAATTTAGCAAAATAAATATGTTGCTTTTATAGTACGGTGAACGTTTGCTTTTATTGAAATTGACTAATAAGGCCTTTTGCATTCCAGTATGATTATTATAGTAGTGGTATGTTCTAAACGAGTACGTCTCTCGAACACAAGATGGCACACTGGGGTATACAATAGAGATCCTGTTAGGCCGGTTACTACAACAGTATCAGTGATTTAATTAACTTAAGAAAACGTATTGCAAAATCTTTTCACCTGGGATGTGGTGAGAGATGTGCTAGTTAGCTTTTATTATTTACAAATGTTAATGTCGTCTGAGAGGCTGTATATATATTTCCTTATATAGTAATTGCACAATATTATGGGAACATTTCAGGTTCCGACTGCGGGCTACGGAATTTTCTTTGAAGAACTTGTCAAAATTACTTTTCATCCCTGATAAATGTATACTATTTTTTCAGTGTTTCAAAACTGCGATTTAGTACAACACTTTCGAAATTGCACACGCGACAAGTTATAGCCACAACAGAGGCTAAACTGGTAGAGGAGGAGCATCGCGACGGCCGGTTAGGATTCTATTCGTCCACAAGAGAATTTCAAGGAAAGGGCTCTATGATTATGTATATAGGTTTTTAAGTGTAACGGGACGATAGGGTTACCTTTTCTCCGAACTTAACATGTCCGTCTAGATGAAATATATTCGGGAATATCCGTTTTTGGTTGAAACCTGAGAATTTACGGGGGGAAACAATCTTTACTTTGGTAATATTGTATCGTTTGCACATGTTTATTTTTTAGTTAATTAAATGAGTAAAAATTAACAACGTATCACTTGCATTGTTGTCTACATGAATGAAAACTACGCTTATCGAAAAGTTAGCAATTCAGTAGATGCATTGACTAGCTCGCCATTGTTTACCTGGGGTCGTGGAGGAGCTCCTACGCGGACTTGTGTTTAACAAAAAAGTAATTTTTCATTTGACTAGTTTTATAACCAAAAAAACCATGGCAGAACACGAGAGTCTGGAGTTCGGAAAGGCTGACTTTGTTCTACTAGACAACGTTTCTTTGGAGGAATTCATGGCTAACCTAAAGCTCAGGTATGTACAGTAGTCCACCGCTGTTCACCTTTGCCGTTTCAATGAGGCTATCTGTAGCCTAGCAGCTAACTTAAACAACGTGGATTCTTAAATACAACTTTTATCGTCTTAAGTAGTTGACTATTTTGATAGTGAGCTAGCCAAGTAAAAGATGATGATGTGTATTCAAGACAATTACCTGTTCAATGCACCACAGGTGTTTTAAGCCTGGTAATTGTATGTAAGTTAGGGTTATTGTTTCAAAGTATTGTTGCACTTGTAGTTCTACATTCTTAGGCCCCGGTTTGTCGGCTAGTGACTAATTGTAATGGAATTCTTTTTCCGTCATTGTGTGGACATCTTGCTGAGCAACGTTTGTGGATTACATTATAGTACCAATATCAATTGTAATTTGACTGGTTCTTGACTGCTGTAAAACAAATGTTCCCAATACTGGAATAGAATAAGGTTTGAGATAAATCATTCTCATGTTTTATCTACATTCTTTTCAAACATGGAACAATGGACATTGATTTACTATAGGAACAGCATTCCTCCGAGATGTCTTTCTGTCAAACGTGTGTGTGTGTGTGTGTGTGTGTGTGTGTGTGTGTGCGCGTGTGTGTGTGTGTGCGTGCG
The DNA here is from genome assembly GCA_016801105.1 of Esox niger. Classification (NCBI taxonomy): domain Eukaryota; kingdom Metazoa; phylum Chordata; class Actinopteri; order Esociformes; family Esocidae; genus Esox; species Esox niger. Next base: position 2,146 of record JACXGJ010009024.1, read on the forward strand.
TGCGTGCGGGATCCACCCAGGGAGTCACGGTAGTCCCATTGAAAATAATGATCTGAACAAACAAATCGGCCTGTATTTTAGATAATGAGTGGTTTCAGTGAGCTGATGATGTAAGCAGCAGTATGTAATTTATGACGTTGAATGTGGGAGAGATTGGACACCATTCATGGCCCTGTTATTGCACGCCAGTCCTGTACTGCAGCTTCATGCCACTTTGTGTGTTGTTTTTGACTGCCTCATCAGGCCATGGACATGTGGACCAGAGTCCCTTTTTACGGTCCCGGCAATGATATTGAGGTCCATCTCTGTGTCCAGTTGTCCTTGTTTGTGGTTCACACACTATTTCAGATGACACCCAGTCTTTTATGAAATATTGGTGAATGATGTGTCCTGCTATGGAGAACCGGCAGTTCCAGATCATTTCTAGTCCACATCAAAGTCACACTTCTTTATCATTGACCGGCAGGACAGTTAAAGGCAAACATGCCTGTTTGAATAAACTACAAAATAAAAATATTGAGATATTTCTGGTTATAACAGACTTGAGGATGTAGTCTTCTTAATGTTAGTGATAGAGCTTACCAAAATGCCATGGCTGCCAGACGTCTTCTCATATAGTTGTCTCTCTGCAAAAAAGCTGAAACTGGGTTGGAAGTTAACCTCTTTGGATAATGACCTGTAGCACACATCCAGTACCACAGTGTCCTTCAGTGGTTTCGTGTGTTAAGTTTTGTAGCCTATGTTTACTAACTTTAGAGATTGTTATCCATGTGTGGAGAGGTGAACCCGATGTTCTGTTATTACATGAATATGTAAACAGTCTGAAAGGAGTAGGTCATATCCTATACAAGTGTAAAATTCAAGATTGATCTGACTGCAGTTGCTAAGAGAGTGGATTTTGAGATGGGGGACGGGGTAAATTAGATGGGGTCTCTCGTTCATGGGGAACACGTTCACTGCACACCTTTTTTCTTTTTAACATGAATTTGGACAATGTCATTCCTAGTGCAATTCTCCCAAATGCTTTTTGAACAACATAAGGAAATTAGACAGCAGTATTTTTGTCTGTTTCCTGAGCATCTCTGGACCAGGCTTAATTTCTAGTCTGCATCATGTCAGTGTCAATAAAAAACAAGCTAAACCATTTCAGTTAATTTCAATAACCACATGTTTTTAAATGTTTATAAAAAATATATAATACTTTGGTATTCATAGTCATGATGTCAGAGAACCAAACTTGTGGAGGTAGTTGTTAGAATATTAGCGATACTGTAACTTGCCAAAATTCCTTCCTTTCTAGGTGGCCTCTCCAATGTTTGTCTCTGCACAAATAAACACCTAACTTGTCTTTCTTAATGGGCTTCATCCCAGAAAATATTCTCTTGCATTTACAGTCAAGATACTTTATGTGGAAAGGTGAAACAAGCAGTTCTGTGTAAACAGACATGGAATGAATGTGTAAACTGATGCTGAAGGATGTTTATCGTATGTCAGAATTACACTGGTGTCATTCAAATGTACAGTATTGTGGAATAGTTAAATGCACCTGACGGTCAAACTAAGGCCATTTGTGTTTACAAATAAACATTTTACTACCCAAATAAATAGCTTTAGTTTGACTTTCAGTTACCTAAGACTTATGCACAGTGCTGTATCTACACATCAGTGTATGGGGGATGGTAGTGTAAACTTGGACTGATCTTGTTTTAGTGACATTTTATTTTTACATGCAAAACATGTGCTTATCAGTAAAACTATCACTAAAATGCTCACTTACGTGAAGTTTAAAAAAAAAGATTTTAGGTAAAAAACACCAAGTAGCGAATGGAAAATTATTAATACAAAGAATGTGCATGCGTATCTACCTGCACAACAGCTATTGGGCAGTATAGATGTAGTCCAGAACCCAGGCTGTATGATCTACCTGGTGTGTGCATTACTCTTCCAGTCCTTCAGACCTACTCTTCTGTTTGCCGTTCAGCTGGACAGGCCAGGGTGGAGATGGCGTGGGCACACTTATTTACAGAGGGTGTGATTACCCACAGCACTTCCCTTCTCCATCACATCTGTGCATTGGTCAGGTTGTCTCAGTCTCTCCCCATCTGTGTGCACGGGGGAGAAGGCTTAGAGAAACACTCAGGAGGGACCCGGATCAACAGATTACATGCGGAATTTAACTGTCCCCTTCAATAGCTATTTTAAGATCAACATTTCCCAAATACCTGAGGGCTTTCAATGCCATAGTGATTCTCAGTGGGTTGTATTCTGCAGTGTCCGCCGGCGTCGGCTGTGTTGAGTTGCTGTTAAGAAATTCTACATGGTGATTACACCACGTGGAGTGGCCATCTTTGTTTTCCTCTACATTTGGCCAGACTCCTTGTCCAGTTGACATGTATCTTTTTTGTTTGGCTTAAGGGTCAAGGCGTCTGGCCACAGACAGCACACTGCTAAGTAGCTTCTTAAATATTCCCTCAGGAGATGGCCAATTTTAGTTTTGGAAACGTTCAGCATGGAAACACTGACATTCCAGGAGAGGTCTTGGGAATTCTGCTTCTGTGGTCTAATTAGCAGATAACAGGCCATGAGGACACCAGATCGTGATCAATAGTCGTGTGCTAACCTTTCCTGATACTGGAACTTCATCGTGAATGTGCACTCCAACTTTGCTTGTCTTCTCCTTTTGTCTTTATATGGCTGTTGTTTTGTCTGTCATTGGGTCGCCAGGAAATCTTTTAGGGAAAACCACTGCACATTTCCAAAACAATAAGAGAGGCGTGTTTTGTTTATTCTTGCAAAAAGGCACTCTAATTACAGCAGATGGAATAGCTGATAACCATTTCACCATGTCAGCTAGGTTCTCTTACTGACGCTCAAACCTCCATTCTCATTATAGATGCAATCCTGGAAATGTTTTTAGTGAAAATACATGAGAAACTAATGCAACTAGTCTGATGCCCACCCTGCCCTTCAGGGTTGCCTGTGGTTTGGGAGAGGGCAACCCAGAGCTTAAGATCACACCGGCACATTTCAACAACAAGCAGACCAGAGTGGCCCAGGCTGGATACCAAAACAGTAGGTGTACCACAGTTCCAATACGGTCTCGTACTAACCTTCAGCTTATCAACCAGCAAGTGATTGGAATCAGGTGCAATAAATTAGTCTAAGAATGAAAATGTTGCGGACCGTGTAGCTCTCTAGCAACATGGCTGGAACAGTAGATTATGTTTGCAAGCAGATTAAGCATTTCTCAGCTTTCTGCCTAAACAAACCATGGAGATGGTGTTGACCTCTCTTGAACACATCATGACTATGTATGTACTACAGTATCTTTTTCACAGTATTCAGAGCTACTCTGTTCTGTCTCAGTTTGAATTGTTTTGACCTTTAAACCCTTCTCAGAGCAGTGCATAGGGATTGGAAACGAGAGAGCCTATAATATAGAGCCTTGCGGAGGTCAAAGGAAGCTCAAATACCTCCCCTAGCCAGTGGCATTTCCTTTTCATGGTCTCACATTTCATTGTTTCCTGTATTCCCTCTGAAACTCTGAGTGGACATGGTATAATGTCTTGATCTAAAGTCATGTGGCATTACGATGACAAGACTGAATAACTCTCACCAACAATGCCATGAGGAATAGGCTCATGATTGTCAACAGTACTACACAGAACTTGGCTCTCCCAGCAGCTCCTTGTTCCATAAGGAGGGTTTTTGGGGGCGAGCTATGAAAGACTTACTCTGCAAAATGCTGTGTGTGCGGGCGGGTGTGTCTGGCAGCATAGATGCCCAATCGTGGCTCCCAGTCATTTCTGTGGCTGCGTGACGTGCACAAACCTTTCCGGAGCCTCTCTTAATAGCCGTGTGTGTGTGTGTGTGTGTGTGTGTGTGTGTGTGTGTGTGTGTGTGTGTGTGTGTGTGCTTAGGGAGTCTAAAAGTGTGGGACAAATAGGGGACGTCACCTTCTCCCGTTTCATGCGTGTAAACACTTTTTTGTTGCCTTAACAGCTGATTACATCACTGAAGAGGTGCGGCACCCGGGAACTTAACAACCTGACTCCCTCGCTGCAGAGCAAACACCAGGATCAAAGTCTGTCCGCGGTTTAGGTGCAGTGAGCAGATGCAGACTGGAAAGGTCAAAGGTTGTTCTTTCACTGCCCATTATACAGGAAGGGTCGTCAAACTGTCGAAGAGAAGTGTTAGGAGTCAGAGAAGATGCATTGTGGTAGTAGAAGTTGGCCACAAGCCAGTCTTGTTCTTCTGTCTTCGTCAGATCTTGCATATTTTCTTTTGTTCTTTCCCGAATCAGAAATAAACCTTCAAAGAAGTGAAACCCTGAAGTGTTTGCGATTTTGAAGAACACTTGCCAAGAGCAGTGGAGAATGTGTCAGGAAATACTTTTGAAATTAGCCTTGACAATGGCCCCTTACGATGTTTCCTCAAATCTGATCCTTTTTACCGCACCAATGATTTAATTTATAGACAGTACTGTAACATTATTAGGGGAAAAAACAGTTACTTTGTAACCAATATAACTTTGTATTTTTGCATATTATAAATAATTATTACAATGTACTATAATATAACTTATTGCGGTAAAAAGCAATATAGCAGAGTACTATTCAAATTATAGCAATTATATTACTATTACTATTACTAAGCAGGTACTGCTTTGGTTACTTTGTTACCTCCCAAGTTTATTGCGCGATGCAAACTGCACCATCGGCTGGAAGTGACTGGAAGATATACTCTGCTGCATTACTTTTATAGTAGAAATAGTAGTTTTATAGAAACTATTATTTCCTTACTAAATACTTTATGAGGTAGATGTTATTAAAGATCCAGTTTTAATCTGTTTTACCAGAAAACAACTCCTTGATTAAACCAGGTTTCTAAGATTAAATGTGTTTGAAAAATCTAAGTGAAAATATAGACGTTAATGTGCTCTTATGAACTTCACATTTTGGTGCTCCTCCATCTCCATCAAAAAACTTGATATTGTCATTGATAGGAAAATTGAAAATAATTTAAAGCGTATCACTATATAATGCTTTTTATCAATATTATCTTTTCTGAAAGACATCCATTCTCTCTCGCTTGAACCAGTGAGTAGGCCGGTCTCACCACAAGAGTCCCTATACAACTCCCTGTAATCTGAAACACATAACCCCCCTTACATAAACAGGGCCATGCTTTTGGAGCCTTTTTCCTCCTAAAATAAGTCAGGCGGGCCCAACAGACGTCTCATTTGTGGACTGTGTGCGTTGGCAGACAGATCCTGGTTATTCAGGGCTGTTTCTGTCTCCAAATGCCTCATCTATGCCACCTCTTTCTTCCACTCTCTTGGCCTTTTTTCAGTCCTCATATCCAACATATGTTTTATTGCTTCTCGTTCTCCGTCTGTGTATTTTTGTCATTTCGTGGACACAGATTACACAAAGTCTTACTCTTATAGACTAGGCATAATGTTAGTTTGTGAAATCGGACCAGAAAGGAATAGGCCTCCAGTCAAGGCTGTCGGACACATTCTTTAACAAGTCAAACCACATCCTTCATAGGCTTTCTGCTGCACTGTCCCAAAAAATTTACGGTGCTTATATGATGGCATGTGTTGAAAACAAATGGACAATGTTGAGGCGGCCGATTTCTGAACGAACGAGTACGATGTCCTGTCAGCCAGGAATCCATGACGTGTGTTCATCAAACAGTCTTTCTGCTGTGTGTCCAGGGACCGGTTCAGACTGGGTGTGGGAGGTGATGTCATTCTTTGGTCACATGTTGGTTCTGTGCCTTGAAGCACTTGGAGGATCTGACCTTCAAAGGCTGATCAAAGCCTTGGTATGACCCTTGACACCCCTCTGACCCTGGCCATGAGGACACTTTTCTCATCACTTTCACTCTGCATCTCTTTTCCCATCTTTGTTTTACCTGTCTATCCCACACTCACTTCATAGAGTTGCCATGGTCTAGGTGTTTATTTCAACCTGCCCTTTTCTGTCAAGCTTCCCATCCTTTTTTTGCACCCCCTCTGACTGTTTTTGTGCATCTCCCTGCCCTTGTTTTTATCCCTGACGGAAATCAGGGTTCTATCCTAAAATAGCCTGGTGGGTAACGTCTGTGTCTGTCTGGGCGGCTTTGCCTTTCTCTTTCCAGCAGCCTGTCTCGTAACCTCTCATCTATTGGTTTTCTACGACTTTACATCTGTTTGCAGACAGCTTCCACATTGGGATGGCAGCCAGAAATCCATCCCCCTTATTCACGTCCCTGTTTTTGAATTCTTGATACTTAATCTGACAAAAAAGAACCTTCTCTTGTCATTGTTAGCTCCCCAAGCCCAGGGTTGGCCCGGGAAGTAGCTGTGATCTCCATCGATGTAAACAATAAACAAGCTCTTCTGTCAGCCACCTGATGTCCAGCCAAGCACTATACACGTGGCTCCTATTTCCAAAGTATTCAGACACTGGCCAATGAAAGTGGAGTCCATGGAGACACATTGCATGTGCGGATGAAGCTCATTCAAACTCTTGAAACATGTGCCGCTGTTTTATAGTACAGTTGCTTCGTTCAGATGTAACGGCCTTCAGATAAATCAGGATCAGATAGTGTTTTCTACTGTATGCACTTTGACTCGAAGTTGTTGCTCATTTAGAGATTTTTCATTTGATATGTGATTTGCATTTAAGATTGTGTATCACCTCATTATCATAAACCAAACCAGAAGTCAAGGTTGGGTTTATTGCATCACTGGGAACACGATAAGATGCATACACACACATATGCGCTTATTCATGCTTTATTTGATTTAATACATTCTATTTATATGAAACAGGGTTTATGAAATGTTGCCTTACATGTTTAGGAAATGCTTTTTCAGAATCCATTCAACAATCTTGTCAGAGCGATTCAGTTTATGCATTTTTGCGTATGAGTGAGACATGAACAAAAAGGTGAAATTCCCCTTTAACCTCCAGTAAACCAACCTTACACTTGCATCACCAGTTTACATTTCTGTCTATAAACAGCCACATAAAAGTGAAAAAGTTGTAATCCCCAATAGGTCATACCCAGCATGCATTAGGCCAGATAAGCTGTAAATCATGCAGTTCAAACAAGGACAGCAGAACACTGCTTGGTGGTAAATTAACTGGGAGAGATAAAAGCCGACCAGCCAAAGATTATCCCTCTTGATTACTAGAAATATTCAACTTGTTCAAAGTTACTGATAGCAGCCTCCCGGTGTGTGTTGTTTCACCCTTCATATTTGGTAGAAACACTGTGGGTTTGTCCAGAAACAACCTCTTTCCTGAAATAGCCTTTTTCCACAAGGAATTTACTCTAAATGTGAATGATTGAGTAGAAGAAGCAACATGATAAGAGGCTCCCAACAGTACTTCAGCCCTCTTATCGTATGCCCTTATCGTATGCCCAAACCGGCAGAGCAGCAGTGGCCGGCAACTTGTAGGTTCAGTGCAGAATCTGGGAGTTCAGGTCTGAGAAGGCTAAAAAGGGTTTGTCACCTCTTCTTCCATTCTTCTGTCCCTACTATCTGAAGATGAATAGAGAAGCTCCCTTCCCCATTTAACCATAGAAGACCCACCCAAACAAGATTGTAGATGGTAGCTATGTGCTTGGCTCCGGCCCATAATTCTGTTTTGTGCATGTTTGTGTGTGTGCAAAAGATCCTGTTTGTATTATACTTGTACATGTGTTGTCCAGAAGTCCCTACAATGATAAAGTGACAGTTTGTGGTCCACGTGGTTTTAGACCAGTCCCCGCAAGGTTTTAGAACAGTTCCCGCAAGGAAAAACTTATTTTCAGCTGAGCCTTAAAAATACAATTTGGTTTGGTGTTAAAATTGTAGGGGTTATTTTTAAGTTCAAGCATTAGGGTTAGGTTAAATTTAAGCCTCTTTCTTTTTGCTAGTCTCACTCTGGTCACTAGGGTCCCTCTTGTATCGATGTCTCACTCTAGTCTTTCTCTCTGGTCTCTAGTCTCTCTCGTCTCTGGTCTGCTCTGGGCCAAGCTGTGAGAGTGGAAGTGTGTCTGACCCTCACATGGCCTGACCCACAGCTGTGTTCTCACTCCAAGAGGACCCCTCCCTAGAGCTGCCGGGAAACAGGAGAGGGGGGGGCAGAAGGGAGAGAATAAAGGGATGGAAGGAGAGGATGACCATTGTAGCTCCTAGCCACACCCCTCTCTGACGCTAGAGTTGCCATAGAAACCCTCCCGTCTGTATTGTAATTATTTTAAAAGATCCTTATTCCAGACCCACAGGTTTCCAGAAACATCCCCAGAGCACCTTGCCTAGACTCCAACACCAGCCTGATTGTTTTTATTAATCCCTGTGTTGGTACTGAAATCCCTCGGAATGAGACCCAGAGAACCAGCAGATGGGAGAGTTATCCCGTATTTTAATACACACAAACACACCCACACACACTCCCTGTAATTATAATGAAATTATAATATCCATTTTTGGACTGATGCCGTGTAATACCAAGAGATGGCGATTGAATAGTACATGAATCACAATGTCTATTTATAAAGGCCAGAGGTATCCTGGGAAAGCACCAGGGCCATGCTGAGTTTTTCACCAGACACTGTCTGTATTGTTAAAACGGCCTGAGAATTGTATTCCTGAGAATAATAACTAGTTTGATTGTTTGGTTTCACCACAAATGTAAGGTTATTCATTTATGTCATTGTGTTATTAGTGTATCAAGAGATGTTATTGAGTGTGGGTTACAAATGACAGTCTAGTGATGTTCTCAGTAAGAAGCTAATGCCCCACTCAAGTGTTCTCCCACTCCCTTGAAAGAAAATAAAAATGTAGTCCACAAAACCCAGTTGTCATTAGCAGCATGGTACACATGGAGTGAATAAAAATAAGTGTACTTCATGGTGTTCATATGGAACCACTTAAATAGTACTTTTGTCACTAAATGGCATTAGAGTTGTATGTAAGTACTATTTAAATAGTAATGGATGTGTGTTTAAATGGACCCACTTATGTTATCAGTTATATATTTTGTAGTAAATGCTATTTCCAAACATGTCTTGTACTCAAGTCTGAAATAAGTGGGTCCATTTTAACACATGTAAGTATAAATATTACTGTTTAAATACCAGTAGTAATCTGATATTGGCATTGTTTGGAGCCATTTTGCTGGAAGCACCCTGGGGCAGGCAATGTTCTAAGTCCATTATCTGATCCGTGATTGGACGGCCAAGATGTTATTTAGATATTGTGAAAACTCAATTTAGTGAGTTTCAATTCTTTATTTTACATACAGCAGAATATATACAGCAGAATATATATTTCTGGCAACTCCCACCAACCAGCTGAGATCAAAGCCACAGACTGAACTGTCCCATTTGCCTGTGCATTTTAAGTGGGCAGCTCCAGGCCCAAAGTAAAGGGAAAGCATGCCGGGGCCTATCTGCGCTTCCTAGACAAAGACCCACAGTTGATGTCTGAACAATGGAGCGGCCAGCGCTCACTGCAGCCGTCTGCCCTGGAAGATGGCACAATGGCGCTTTCTCCACGGGTGCCAGGAGAGGTGCAATCAGCCAATCTGCTGCCTGCCCACCCGCTTAGCCATGCCCGGGCCGCTCTGACTGGGCCAGCTTTGGCTCACAATCTCTGTCCGGGCACACAGGCACAGGTTCTCGATGTCAACCTAACCCACGCCCAGCGGAGCGTGGCGCGATGACGCGGGAGAGCTGGCACACGGCCGGGCGCATGGAATGAGCAGCGGCACAGCGGCTTGTGGAGCTGATTGATGGTGGTTTCTGTGTTTACTTGTTCCTTTGTTCCCTTGGTCCTTATTTAATATCTGAAACAGTCATGAGCTCATCTCTTCCTGTTTGTCTGTCTGGACCAGGCGGTTGCATTGATTACATTAGAAGAGGCTCTGTGTGTGTCTGTCCGTCAAATGAGTTGTGTTGGTGCATCTCCATTAACCTGTCAGTGTCGGTCTGTTGCTCTGTTGTGTGTTTATCTCCTAAACGTGGCCATTTCAAAGCATCCTGGTGACCGAGCCATCAGGAATATACTGTATTTGACGCAAAAACAACTGATATACAAACGGCATTCAACAACTGATATCCAAACCAAATCATTATCTGTGCATTACATTGATGCTGAAGATTGCAGGCCGACATTTCTGATCTGCAAGTCCACAATCGTTCCGTATCCAGGGATCTGTTTCTTACACGCTGCCTAAACGCTGTGCCAGGGGAACGGGTTAACCTGCGACAAGAATAGCCAGGACTGTTGCTATGGTTGTTGTCATCGGTAGATTTGTCAGGAAGTCACAAGGGTTTTTAAAGCACTGTTCATGAAGGTTCTTGTCAATGGCTTAGCATGGCTAAAGCTGGTTAAATCAAATACATTCATCAGTCTCAGGACAAGATGTTCTTCATTAAGGTAAATTTGTAGTATTCTGATGTCAGTGTGGGCCTTTGGAACCCACGGCCACCATGAGGAACCCGGAGCCCTGGGCAGAGGTAAACCTAGGCTTGGCTGGGGTGCAGCTCAGAAGAAAGGGACGATTCTTCAGTTGTGTGGTGGGGGGGGACTGGTCCGCTCAAAGCAGGAAGTGAAGGCAGGCCGCCCGAGGGGTTGGGGGGGGGGGGTTGGGCAGTGAAGTCCATTGTCTCCGTGGGCCACAATGTGACCTTATCAAGGTCCACGCTCCCCCCAGCCTCGTGAAACGTTTATCAGCTATCAAACATCATATATTATAGTAAAGCATTGCGATGATGAAGCACTGAAGATGGCATTGACTTGTACAGAGTGATGCATAATACTACAGTGTACTGAGTATTACAGTGTTGGAGGAACACTTTGTTAAGTCACTTGATTAGATAGTCTTTCGCAGACAGAAGGTGACTAATGTATTGTGTTACTCAGTGGTAGATGAGGTTACTACACAGTCAGTGGATTTAATGTCAGGATAAAGTTGGTTTATAGAACTTGACAAATGTTCATCAAGGCTTATGACGGCAGTAAAATCTGATAACTGGGTTGTCCAAACATTAGCTGAGAGTCTGAGTCTGATGCTTTTTGGGCTGAAAAATGTTACTGGCTAGAATACCTTTTTAGCCTGGCTGACTGGGATACCTTTAGCCTGGCTGACTGGGATACCTTTAGCCTGGCTGACTGGGATACCTTTAGCCTGGCTGAGTTCGGTGTTAGTCTGACTTAAAACACCTTTGCCTGTTATTAGAGTATGTTTCGAATATGCTACTTTTCCCAAATGTAGCCTAGGAGTTCTACTCCAGAAGGAAGAAACGTGTTCCCACGCGTAACAGCCCTAGGAAAAAGCAAGGTAGCGTCTCGTTTTGAGCGATAATGTGTTGACCGTGCTCCTCCATGTGGCTGTAGGTTTGAGAAGGGCCGTATCTACACCTACATCGGAGAGGTGGTGGTGTCGGTTAACCCCTACCGTGCCATGAACATCTACGGGCGAGACACCATCGAGCAGTACAAGGGCCGGGAGCTGTATGAGCGGCCGCCACATCTCTTTGCCATCGCAGACGCAGCCTACAAGGCCATGAAGCGGAGGAACAAGGACACCTGCATCGTCATCTCGGGTAACGGCGGAAGCCCAGCGTCTATAGGCTCAGCCAATCAGAGTTCTGGTTTATCAATTTCGTTATCTAGTGAATGCAACATTATTTGCCCTGTCATAGCACATTGAGGTCTACATAGCTTTATTCTAAACCTCCTGCCGTGCGCTGGATGTGTAGCTAGAAAAGCCCTAGTGTAACAAAGCCACTTGGATGCTGTGCTATATATTTTCTATGGGCCGTCTCCCTAGTCATTTGAGTTTCAGCCAATGAGTTTTAGCCCCTTGCCATTTGAGTGACTGCTAGCATGTTGCTGACACAAGAGACCACAATGGTGTCATTGCGCATATCTGCACCGAAATGATGGGTGTAATTTCGTGGGGACCCATTTTGTCACTCTGTTGTTTCTTTCAGAACTACCAGCCAAAAAAACAAAAAATAATTATAAGAAGTACATACATGTAAAACTTGTTCAGTTTAATTTCAGTTTTTGGAATGAAAATGTCTTTAAATTTGAAATACTATGTTCACTGCTGATGTAATGTCTGACTTTCTGTTCTGTCTGGGGTAACACGAGTTTGTCATTTTAAGTGGAGAGCCTTTTAGGGTAATCCATATGACTCTATCAAAATACCAAGACTGGGTTAGCCTTTTTCTGGAGAGAAAAAAACCCACAGTGGAAGTGGCCACAAGCTGTGACAGCATGGTGAAACTATTTGGCTGATAAAGCACCACCTAGTGGTGAAAATTGTCTCTCTCTGAAGGCTTAACTCTAAACGGGCAACAGGAATCACGACTTTAGAAAAACTGTTTGTTTTTTTTATTCCAGGGGAAAGTGGAGCCGGAAAAACAGAAGCCAGCAAATACATCATGCAATACATTGCTGCTATCACAAACCCTGGCCAAAGAGCTGAGGTTGAAAGGTGAGACATTGGTAAATTCTTCTGTGAGAAGATGTCATTTGAACCTCATCCAAATGACCTGACACGTGTTTTTTACCATTTGATGAAAGACATGCTGCATTAGAACCTGCGCTATGAGCTTATAACGCTATGAGCTTATAAAGTTCATAGCGGAACCATAACGGTTAATGTGTGTTTTGGTGCAGTGCCATGACTCTATGGAAGACCTTACAGGAAATGTGGAATGCAATGCCACTGACATTCAGCAGGTCACTGTGCTGTGTGTCCCTATTTTCTGCAGCACACGTTCAGTTCAAACAGGAATGACAGGTGGGCAGCCCTGCCAGTCTTGTATGTGTGTGTATCTCCCATCTGGTCACCATTAATTACTGCCTCCTGTTGTTTTTCACAACGGCAGTAAGCTGAGGGTCAAAGCTCGGCTTTGTGATTGCTTTACAACCCCTGTATGACTCACGTACGGCTAATGGCAGACGCTTCCAATAAAATCCCACAGATAATGCCTTTTACTGCTGAACATATTGCCTCCGACCCGCTACGTATTCCCAGACGATTCAAGCGAGTAAAACACTGTTTGTGTGGTATTTTATGACTGGGGGTATCTCACGTCAAGTTCACTGGCCAGCAAGCCCCTATGAGGTCTCTCATTGCAGCTGCGGCAGGGGCCCTACGCTGATCTGATCCGATGTAATGGATGCTGTGTGGGAACTGCAGTGCCTCAGTCTATGCGGGCGCTGGCAGCGGTGAAGTGTCGGGCTGAGGGTCCTGTAGTTTGACCCGGCGCTACGCAGCATGAGTCCCCAGCCGCAACCCGTCTCTACGGAGTAGAGTTGGAATACATTCGCATTTAGACACAGGGCCAAACAGACGGGCCCCATAAGGAATAGACAGGGATTTGGATAATGACTGTCTCACTGAATCCAGCTCCCACTGGTGTTTACTGTTTGTTAGCTCTACAGGCAAAGGATCTGCAGATCTAACCCCAGTGTTAATTGATAGGAGCCTGGGGAGCTGTTAGCAGCACTGAGCAGATGTTACCTCTCTCCAGGGTGAAGAACATGCTGCTGAAATCCAACTGTGTCCTGGAGGCCTTTGGCAACGCCAAGACCAACCGCAATGACAACTCCAGCCGCTTCGGCAAGTACATGGACATCAACTTTGACTTCAAGGGAGATCCCATTGGAGGCCACATCAACAACTACCTGCTGGAGAAGGTAGGGCTGCGCTAGGGAGCAGATGTTTCCTGTCACTGAGAAGCCCTGTTCTAAATGAAGGGTGAATGGCGTTTCACTGTGTCTGACTCATGCCACCTGTTTGTCCAGTCCAGAGTTATTTTCCAACAAGAGGGGGAGAGAAGCTTCCACTCATTCTACCAGGTGAGTGTGTGGGAGGAAACGTGTGTGCGTGTGTTCACACCAGACTTAAGCTACCATAAGCTGGTAAAAACCGACCAGCTGGGGCTAGGAGTTTATCATACAAGCAGGGTGATGTAATAGCTATTACTGCTACATGCTGTCATTTAGAAATACAGTACATATAAATTATTTATTGTTGCTTTATTATACTGTGCAGTTATTGGTTTGAGTTTACATTCTGAACAGTGTTCACGATGTGTCACTAAAACACACTAAAACACCTCCTCATTGTCACTCTTTCGGGTTGTCTTCAGCTGGTTAAAGGAGGTCCCGAATCCCTCTTGCGGTCCCTGCATGTCTCGAAGGACCCCACAGTTTACAACTACATCAGGGTGGGAGGCCAGGTCAAGGTACTGTCAGTTAATGCAGAAACACATCCGATTTGACCCTCAGCTTTGCACACACAATCACTGGCATTATCAACGTAACCATCATACTGTTTGTGCTAACACTGGTTTCACTGGAATAAACAAACATGTATATGATTAGCAGATGTATTCAGGTCTTAACATTTTTCGCCACAATCAGCAGTGTTTAATGCTGTTGTTTCTAAATTAAATATCACAATCGGCAGTATTCTGTACTAGATGCTCAGGAGGTGACGGCTATGTCATGATTCCGTTTCTTTCTGTGTGTGGCATCTTTTGTGCAATTGTGAAAGGTGTTTTTTCTAGCTATTCACATTTAATAATTAATAACCCTTTAGAACTGATGTGTGACAAAATGTGATACATTTTCAGATTTCTCAGTAATCTACAGCAGCATACAAAACTGGTATTGTAGTCCAAAGTCTGAAAGTGTATATTTCTATTCTGGGATGTCCTGGAACATGTCAGAACTAGGCCCTTACAGTTGAAGTGGTTGCACATGGTGTACGCTGCTCCCATATTTAGAAGAACCATTCCAGCCCTACACCCACTATGCCATCTTGGAAGACATTTTGTGGTCATCTCGTAATTCCTACTCAATGTTAGGAATGACTCAATTTTTACCAAAAGGAGGAACCTGTGTAACAACTCAGCCAGTGTTCGCCTAATCACAGGGGTCTTCAAAGTTGAGACGCGCCAGAGGTTTAGATGAGCCACGAATGAAACTAGAAAGCAGTCATCAATACTTTTTGTTTCATGATAAGTGAAACTGTAAACTGTAACTGCCCAAGTCAAGGTGTTCTCTAATAATCAATACATACTGTATATCAATAGTAAAGACATTATACACATTATTTCACATTGTCATTTTTTCCTATTTTCAACACAGCCAGTTGCTAAATTTGCAACTGGCTGTACACTGTAAAAGAAAATTCCCCCAAAAATTTCTAGCACAGAGGACAGAAGAAAACCCAGTAAAAACATCAAAATATTGTAAGAAAAAAATACAGAATATTTACTGTTTCTCAAGTGAAGTATGTTTCTGCAATATAATTGCAAAAACCCTTATTCTCAACTAAAATCATCTGGCCAGAATTGGAAGCCAATGAGGGTCTGCAAATACCTCTTCAGAGTTTTTGTTTGTAATATTGGGATAAACATATGTAAAGTAATTGAAAATATCCAGCTCTTTTAGTGTCAGTCTTTGACAAGACCACAACAGTAAGTGTATACAAAAATGTCCATTGCAGCTCACACCAAACAATTCTCTCATGTAGTTGGCACACAACCTACCCAGAAAACAATTCCCAAGCTCAATATTGGCAAAAACAACAGATCTTCCTAACAATCATGACAAACATGATCAGTAAAGGATTTAAATCAGCAACGCATACTGGGATACCTATAACAAAAAGGAAAACTGCTGTTTTTTTTATAGATTTATATTTATTAAAAGGGGATATTTTTTCTAAAAAGGTATTTGGAAAAAACAGACATTTTGTTTCCTTATTATAAATGTTTCATGTTTAACAGCCCAAAACTAAATGTAGGTTTATTTTTCATTTTAGCAGCATCCCAAAATTATTCGGCAATACAGAAAATTACATGTAACATGTAAATGGAATAGCTGTTAAAATGTTTTCGTGTACATAACATTACATTACAGTGAGCGGTATGCTAGATAGAAAAAGCAGGTCTTTCTAGTTCTTAATAGCAGGACAACTGTAATCAAAACATTTCGCTATATAATGTTAAAATGTAGAGCTGTAAAATACCGACATTAACAGTCATGTACGATATTCATGTTTAGTTATGTAGACATTGAGTATTTTCATTACTCAAAAGGAAAAAAAATGCCTTCCGTCAGGCTAACTGGATAATTGAATCGCCAGTTAATGCACAAGAGTTGACGGGATCAAGAGCGACTCTTTGATACACCCAGACCGCCACAATCTTAAGAATTCGCCACTAAATATCTTAGCTAGCCAATTGACTATGTAGCAACCAAGAATGAATACCTTATTTTTATGTGATAATGCGATTTATTTCGTTTTATCACAAGTCGGGCCGCAATTGACAAAGGACGCGAACTCGCGGCCCTTTGCTTCGTGCACGTTACCGCCTCTGTCAACCTTCCAAATATTTGAGCGAACAAAAAATACCTTTTTGTATAGCTCTTTGTCACCGTGGTGCTGCTTAACAGTTATGCTTCCTCCACTGTCGGCCCGCTACCACAGTGGGGCGCACTGCGGGCGCGAACCCGCGGCCTTCTGCTTCGCAGCACCGTGACGGCCCTTGACACTGTTCCAACCCCTTGAGCTATACAAGGTACAATAAATTATCATATCGGCAAAATTTAAAGATAACAGTCGGTTCCTAGCGTTCCATATGAAGTAAACAGATTCTATGTGACGACACAACGTTCTGGAGGCCAGGACCACGATGTCCATGGCTTAACACAGGCTGAAACTACATACATTTGTAACGCTAAAGCTGTAGATAATTTTAAAATTCTTAGATAGGAAAATGCGTCTTTTGGACTTTCTACAACTAGCTAACGAGTTTCTGGCGCCAGTGATCAGTATTTACGAAGTTTAACAATGTAACAAAGCTAGCGTTACTTGCTAGGCTAGCTAAAGTTCATTTAGACAGCAATTCATGAGGGGATGGGACTAGCAATGCAGTACTGGTTATAGCTAGCTACTCATAAGTTGTGAGCTGCTAGCAAACATTATGAATTCTAAATGATTATGCCAACTGACTGTTGTTGCCTCACACACCTAGTTAGTTTTGCAGGCAACTCAAAGAGATGGGGCACGTTGTCTCGTTGACCCGCGTCAGCTGCTGCCTGGTAGCTAAGCTGTGCACACTGTTGACCATAAAGTAAAGCGTTACCCCATTTAGTTAGGTAGCTAAGGTTTTACAATCCGGTGATTTAATCTTGTCAACATACCTTTGTTCATCATGAGCAGTTAATGGGGTGATCCTCTGCGTGACTTGTACATACTTGAGCGACCACAGTTCAGCCATAGCTAGCCGGGGGTTATATTGGGCGGGAGCCAGCTGGAGCTCAGCTCCTACACAGGCGGATCTTACCTCCCGCACTTCGAATGACCAGCGTTTCAAATGTTAGATGCAACACTCAACAGGCGCTTTTTGCGTTGAATTTATAATCGTGTACTCCGTGTCCATGACTTAACACAGGCTGAAATGAAATACATTTGTAACGCAAAAGCTGTAAATAATGTTACAATTTATAGACAAAGGGCATCGTTTAGACATTGTAAGACCAGTTAGGGAGTTTTTTGCACCAGTGATCAGTATTCAGCAAGTAAAGATGTCACGAAACTTAACATGATTTGCTAAGCATGCTAACTCAAAGCCAGCAACTCATAAAGGGGTGGGAGTAAACAGTGCAGCATACACATTTAAAATATATTACGCCAGTCAGCTAGCTAGATTTTTCTTCTGTTTTGTATTGGCAAATTATCTTAAAGCAATTTGTAGATTTTATTATTTCACAGATTTTAATGAATAATATGTCAAGTATATAAGGGCTGAAACTGCTGCACAAACGGAGATTATATTTTATGTGTTTCTCTGTGAAATGAGAGGTGTCACTTTTCTGTTGTTTTGTGTTTCATGGACATTCTCATTCTTATCCCTGCCGGCTTTCTCCCTGTCCCAGTCATCCATCAATGACACTGCAGATTTCAAAGCAGTGGCAGACGCCATGAAGGTGATCGGCTTCACAGCAGAGGAGATCCAGACAGTGTACAAGATCCTGGCCTCTATCCTGCACCTGGTAATCCCACCTACTACGCCCTAACCTTCTAGATTTGCCTGACTTCCCTGGAGGCTAAATATGAACGTGATCAAATGTAGACCCAGCAATGAGACATTGCAGTGCAGTGGTTTCCAACCCAGGTACTGGTGCCGCTGTGGTTGCATGGCCTTTCCACAAGGGGCACCTCAGGAGACTCATAAGACCATAGGCTTACTGGTAAACGGAATGTCAGCCTGCAGGCTTTTACTTTGCGGTTGACTCATAGTCACCTCCGCGTTACCTCCGCCAGGGGAACCTGAGGTTTGGTGTGGATGGTGACACCACGCTGATTGAGAACCCCAAGGTGGTGGAGCTGATCGGGGGTCTGCTGGCCACCAAGGAGGAGAGCGTGGAGAAGGCCCTGCTCTACCGCACCGTGGCCACCGGCCGTGACGTCATCGACAAGCAGCACACGGCCCAGGAGGCCAGCTATGGCCGCGACGCCTTGGCTAAGGTAGCTAATGGTTGTACACTACGTTAGCTGATTCTAAGTGGCAAAATCTCAGTGCTAATGATAATTATCGAAAGGGGTTTAAAGGGGCCCATGTTTTATGATTTAGACTTCTTAGGCCTCCTGAGATATTGATGTAACCAGTGGAAGATGTGAAGGTTTCAGTATGAAACCACAAGAAGTGTAGGTAGGTTTTAGATTCACTCTGCTGTCCCCCAACTGTATTCTGCCTTGGTTTTTGGGCCTGCAGGCTATGTACGAAAGGATGTTCTGCTGGATTGTGGGAAGGATCAATGATGTCATTGAAGTGAAGAACTATGATGCCAAAGTCCATGGAAAGAACACTGTCATTGGCGTGCTGGACATCTACGGCTTTGAGATCTTTCAGAACAACAGGTTAGGAGTCCGTGTCCACTAGAAATATTTTAAGGTCTTGTTTTCTGTGTTTTAGAAGTGTGAAATCAGATTAAATATTGTTGCATTGCTTCATTTTCCTCTCTTGACTTTTTCCAGCTCTTCCCTCTTTGCAAAATGATTTGGTAGACATTTCAATATCTATTCCTTGTAAAGATGTTTTTTTTTTCTTTCTGTTGCATCTATAAGAATGCCACTGTTTGATCAATATTTAATGCAGTGTATTGAAAATTACATCTCGAAAGAGGTAGAATAACTTTATTTTAATGACTTAAGAACGGTATTTTGACTTGGTAACTAATTAATGCCTGCACTTAGACTCAGTGTAAATTTATTTCTTTATTGTGTCAAGTATTATTTTTTTTAGAAGTAGCTTCATACACCAACAAAGGACATCTTACAATACATTTAATATGTGAATTTTCCACGAAAAGTCCTGTCATTGCTATGATTCTTATAGATTTTTAAAACGATAGAGGTCTGGAATGTCTGTAAATTTTCCAGCTATTGCATTTATTCAAATTCGTTTTTCACCGTTAACAATTTTCACTACCGTTTTATGTCTTTTTGAAATATCTCTATATAGAATGTACTCCAAAGCAGAATGTCTATTTTAGCTATCCCTCAATAGGAAAAACACAAATTTAACACACATTTATTGTCAGTTTCTTTATGTAACACTATAACAAGTGGTTTAGTTCTATTTTAACCTGTGTCACAGCTATTCCCTTACCCTGTCTGTCTGTCTGTCAGCTTTGAGCAGTTCTGTATCAACTACTGTAACGAGAAGCTGCAGCAGCTCTTCATTCAGCTGGTGCTGACACAGGAACAGGAAGAGTACCAACGCGAGGGGATCCCCTGGAAACACGTACGGCAACGTCTTGGTTCTACATCACTTCTTGCCTAAGGAGGCAATGTCACATTGCCTCAAGTCATGTTCCTTCCATATTCCCAACCACCCAGTTGTGGTTTATGTTGTAATGGCGTCTCCTTCTTTGCCAACATAGATTGACTACTTCAACAACCAGATCATTGTGGACCTGGTGGAGCTGCAGCACAAGGGCATCTTTTCTGTGCTGGACGAGGCCTGTATGAACGTGGGCAAAGTCACGGACGAGGTCTTCCTCCAGGGACTCAACAGCAAGCTGGCCAAGCATGCCCACTACACCAGCCGCAAGGTACAGTGGGAACCGCTAAACATCTGGTGAAATTGGTGGATTCAGTTTGATTCCATTTTAATTTGAAGAGCTGAAAGGAAAGGATCAAGGTCTGCCTCATGAGTAAACAGATGCTACTGTAGCTCATTTACAATGAAAGAATAAAGAATAAAACAAGCAGTCTTGTGCTTGTTTCACAGATGTCGTCTCTGGAGCTTTGGGAGGGCATATTTGGTCAATATACTTCCCTTATCTTTCGATGAGAGAGGGTTGGAACTCTGCGTTCCTTTGCTGATTGGTGTAGACCCAAAACCTTGAATGTCTGACCAAATATGCAAGATCTTAGTTCTTTGTTTACCGACTTTGCTGTACCTAAAGCATTTACCTCAACAACCAATCCCAGAGATTTTTTGACAAAAACGTTTCCATAATTACATGGTTAGTTTTATTGATGAGCTCTGTCAGATCCTGTTTAACGTCTAACTGGCAGCAAAGCTACTGTGCATCACTAGACTTGGACTTGGATTAACTAATTTACCAGCTCATCTGAACACTGGGTATTTGGTGGCTCAGAAGGAGGTGTTGGGGAGGCTGGCTGCATTAACAGTGTAGCGTTTCAGCCAGTAGACCACCAGGGGGCGACAGGCATCAGTGAAACAAATGCTGCGCTATCTGACTCAACACTTTGCCCTGGGTGATGTCACTGTCAGCCAATCAGAGTCACTGAAGAATGTGACTTGCTGCGCTGGCAATGGCACAGATGTGGGAGGAAGGAAGGAAGGGAGGGAGGGAGGAAGGTGCAAGGCCATCAATCTGTCACTGTGAACTACACAACTTGGTGAAGTGGCCCGTCCCTTTCCATCACAAGACTGAAGCAGAGGGACACCTCCCCTTGCCAGACAGTGCCCAAGATTCTCCCCACATTGATTTGTTGTCATTTAACAATCATTTTCTAATCCTACGGCCTCCGATGTCAGTTAATGCTTTCCAAGGGAAGGACTAAAAAATGGGGAAAGCATCTATTTCCTGTAATTCCCCTTGGTCCTGGAACAATTGTGTTGGATTTAGACGCAGACATTGTCCTGATGAACTCTTGCCAGGTCCCTGTCTCAAAACAAGCTTCTCACCTCTCTTTTTGTAATGAACCAAAAGGAGGTTATTTTCCTGGTAAAAATTAAAAAGGATAAATAAAAAGAAAGACCAGACAGAGACTGATGGAGGTGGAAGAGAATCCTAACCAATTAACATGTTTTCAGATTTTGGGGGAGGAGGGAGGTGAGAGGAGAAGAAAGAGGACAGAGGGGCGGTGCTATATATAGAGATTGTAACAGTAGCTACCAGACTGTTTTCCTGTCAGCATCACTTCGTCAGTGTTGTGTCATCACCCTGGACATCTCTCAGTAACCTGTGCCTTGTGCAGTGCTGTTATTGAAGCACTCCTTTAGTCCAGGGCCTAACCATGTTGGCTGCACGTCACCAGAAGGAAATAAAATGTCCAAAACATCTATGTGTCATTCATCTAGTCAAGACGTTGATTCGGTCGAGGCCGTCTGGCCAAGCAGACGGCTGTCATTCAGTGTGTGTCTGTGTGTCTGTGTGTCTGTGTGTCTGTGTGTCTGTGTGTCTGTGTGTCTGTGTGTCTGTGTGTCTGTGTTTCTTTGGATCCCTCTGCGGAGATAACACACCAAGCGCTAAGCTAACATCTGCCAACATACACTGTCCCATAGATTCCAGTAGAGAAGATTGACAGGTAAAGGGAGAGACCAGAAAGGTAGATAAGGATGCTAACGCCAACTTAAAATGATTACCCGGGTGTCTGTTTCCGTAATGCAATCAGCTCCAATCTGGTTCGGCATACTACCGATGCCCTGCAAGGATGCCCGATCCTGTCCTTGAAGATGCTTTACTCTGGTGCTGTTATCAATAAATGAATCTCAGTGGTTACTTTTAAAGAGGGATTCATAGCGGGGAGAAGACAGAAAAACGCTCCGGGGCTCATCCATGGTGCATTGGGAGGAAGCGTCTTTTGATTCCCAGATTCTCTTCACTTCATGCCCCAAACTCTACAAACCGCTCTGCTCAAAGTTTTCCTCTTCCTGCCAGCCAGGTTCAGTGGGCACAGACTGCACGCTTGAAAGACCTCAGGCAGTTGGATTATTTTTTTGCACATCGCAGTTCTTGTTGGAAAGATGGTCCGGGGGATTGGGATGTAAGAGGGAGCAGGGGGAGTCTGAGAAATGGAGACAGATGGGGCAAGGTAGAGGGGGAGGGCGTGTCACAGAAGGAGAGGGGGGGGGGGTGAGATCGGTATGGGCAAAACTGAGAGGGGGAGCTAATGATGTGCTATGGGGGGGGCTCGGGTGTGAAAGAGCAGGAGGAGCAACACTTAGCCGGGGGGGATGAGTCTGTTATGAACTGCGCCGCATGTCCGTACGAATGTTCTCACCCTCTGTATAGGTCTTGGAGCTGTGACACCACGTTTCTCTGTGTTCTCTTAGCTCACTTGACAGATATGAGCATGCTGTGAACGTGCTCACATCCACATGCACTCACAACCCGACACTCCAGATAGAAAGTGGAAATGATGAAGCACCTTGATCACTGGCGGAATCTTAAGGCCCATATTGGCTTTAAAAGCTCCAGATCTAGAGAGGGGTTGGGTTATTTTCTGTGTGAGCATCTGGTGGAAATATCTGTTATTGGTTTTGGATCTTGTCGGAGCTGTTATGTACTAATCAGGAAGGCGTTAGGACCTCCCTGTTGTTTACATAGGCTGACTTAGATCAAACCACTGGATGTAATCGATTTAACAGGACTCTGAAGGGCCAGGAAGTTAGACGGAGCATTTATTTTGCCTCTAGTGTGATCACTGCATCTCTGCTTGGCTTGTCAGTGCTGGTTCTGTAAACTTTTGAACTGTAGAATAAAGCTTTGAAGAAGTTAGAGACTGCAGTTGTTTTTGCTAGATGGTGATCACTAGGCACATGCTAGACGGTGATCACTAGCCACCTGCTAGACGGTGATCACTAGCCACCTGCTAGACGGTGATCACTAGCCACCTGCTAGACGGTGATCACTAGCCAC
>JACXGJ010009025.1:0-25344 GCA_016801105.1 Esox niger
CATAGTCAGGACATGGCCAAAAGAGATGGCTCTAGCCATCTCTATGTGCTTTGGTTTCCCCAATTGGAGGCAGGTGTTCGTTATTGCCTCCAATTGGGGAACCTATTTATGTTGAATGTTTGCACACGGATGTGTGTTTCATTTTGGTTTGTCAGCCGTAGGCTACAACACCCAGTCATCGTGTCTGCTTTGAGTTTGTTCTTTTGTTTCTTTCTTCATTAAAACATATGGATTATCTCCGAAACAGCCGTTCTGCCTCTGCTTTTCTGTCCACATACCCCGGACACTATGACACAAAATGTCACCTTATTGTCTTTCCCTGCTGCTCCTCTCAATATTAGATCCTGCTTTTATCAGTAAAATGTGACATTTCCAACAATTATTTACACAAATGGCATAGGCTAGTGTTAGCACCAGAAAGAACATAATATAAATGTTTTGTTAATATAATTCCATTAGGGCGTTACAGCATTTTTATTACCGTTATACACTCCTAGTCAAAAGTTGTAGAACACCCCCATTTTTCCAGTTAATTTTGGGCCCTTTGAATTACCTGAACTTTTAAAAAAGTAATCAACTACCAGAGGTTAAAACAAAAGTTTAGGTTACCAAAATGAATAAAAAAATCACATTTCAAAGTTATAAAAAAGGCCTTTTTCAGGGAAAAAGTAATTAATTGCTAATTAGTTAACAATTTTCAGCTGCTCTGCAGTAATTTAAGTAAATTAATCCTAACAATTCCTACAGGTGTCCCGATTTTTGTTGATGACTTACAAACAGTCTGTCTGTATGAAAGTAGTGTTGGAACAGATTGTGTGACTGCACCTTCTTAAGCTTTATTTGTATTGTACTACAGGATGTATTATATTGTTGTCATGACAGCTTGAAGCTCAGCTTAACACTGGTCGAAGTAAGCAATTCTCAGTGTCAACTGTGAAGAGAAGACATTGAGTGGCAGTAAGAAAGACATTGCTAAGATGGCAAAATAAAAATAAGAGGCTTGCCTGGGCCATAAAACACAGCCAATGGACTACTGAAGACTGGATGAAGGTCTTATGGACCGATGAATCAAAATTTTAAATTGTGTGTTCATCCCGCAGTGTTTTTCGACACCGTCCAGTAAGCAAACGATGGTACCTCAGTGTGTGACACCCTCGACCGGTGGTGGCAAGGCAGACCTATGACTGCAATGCCACAAATGCCACTTATGTTCTCTTAATTTCATAGCCTGTCTTAATGACAGGCTATGAAATTGTCTTTTTTTTTTTGTCTTTTTCTCTAACAGTGTAGAAGCATCTAATGATGCACATTATTATACATTTGATTCTAAAGTTACTTAAGACCTAAATTAACCTACGTTTTTAGATGATTTAGATATACAGTGAGTGCAGGACTGTCTCCTTGCATAAGATGTAACTTAGAGCCCCAGACTGCTAGAGATTCCCCCCTAAAATAAGAAAAAAGAACCAAACATAATAATTGTGAGGCAAAAAGTATGTTCATCATCTAACATAAGTTGACATTTCTGTCTATAAAGACATCTTTGGGCAACTGCCAATGTATTTGGGCTCATAAAAGAACTTGGACCAGATCCTGAAAAAGTACATCAGATTAGGGAACTTTTCCCAAGTAACACGTAGCAAGGTAACACCAGGCTAGAGAGTGGAGAACAAGTGTTTGTTTGGAGAGTTACAGAGATGTTCCACCTGTATGAGTCTCTGAGGGTTGGCCGAGTCAGGGCTGTCTACTTGTTAAATAACCCTCCTGTCCTTACATAGTTTCTGAGGTAAAAAATGCAATGTAGCAGAATAGGGTCCAATTTGTTTTGTTCCATACTGTGACCTTTCCCAAATCAATGTCTTCAAAAATAATATGCGCTTACTTCTGATGCTGTTTTACTTTCTCAGTTTTGGGGTTCACAGTTGTAAGTGTTAAATTAGGGGCCTCCCATGTGTTTAATCAGTTCAGGATGCAAGGCTATCTGCAAATATATGGTGAAGTGGCAACTTTCAAATATAATGGAGCAAAGCATTAAAAAGGAGGTAATGTTCTCGATTTTTTTTTTACAAAAATGCCTCTCACTTCATCAAAATAAATATACTATAATGTCTATGAACAGTTGTTTTTTTAAGAACAAACCAAATGTAAGATAATTATAATAATTGCTGAATGTTTGTCTGCCCTGGTGATCCCTTATTTCAACAGGGGTTATGTCCTCAATGATCCTTGAATAACATAAGAATTCTTGGCAGTAAAATGAAAAAAATGTTTTTGTGGGTATTTTGGCTGGATATTAAATATAAAACATAAACATGTTGGACAACAGGCACTGAAATGTTAAAAGTTAAAAATATACATTGCAACGGAATAAAAAAATATTAATCTTTAAATGATGTGGAATCACTATATTTTTGAGTCAGAAACAAAAGTACCCCATTTGGCCCTTCATTTTGTGATATCCAATTTTGATTAAGGCTCTGTTTCATCGCAGCAGCTCTCACATAGGACAGTCACTGTCGAGATATAGGTCTTCCGAAGAACAGACAATGCCACGGTGGGGTCACTGACACACATATTCTGGTTTTAATGAAACTGTGCTATAAATTATAGTAAAAAAAATTAACTGTAATGTTTCAGTTTGGCACAATGTAAATTAGAAAATTATGTAAATTATGTTAACAGTTTGTATTCATTTACCAAACTCTATATGGAAAAAGTCCCAGAGACATGACACTAAGATCTGCCTCACAATGCTGCCTTACTCTCAAGTCTGAATGAAGCAACATACAATTTGTTTGTAAAATAGAGCAAAAAGACTGGGCACATGAATTACAATAACATCCAGTGGACACTAGCCCCCTGACTCAGTGAATGTAATTTACATTATGACACAAATTACAGCTATAAGTTAGTCTCTAAGAGGTTTGGACACCTGGATGGTAAAATATTTACATATATTTATATCATCAAATTTCCGATAGCTATGTCCAAACTGTAACTTATTGTCATTTCTGCTGTCCTTGCTTCCACCATCGGGCTGCCAGGACAGAGGGGCTTAGACAAGGATGAGTGACAAGAGTGGGACAGCCAAGAGACCAGAGAATATCCAGGCAGGTTGCATCATTCATTTTACCTAGCAGGAGTTTGATGACGGAAACTTTTAGCACCTACCAAGAGTGAGTTGATGTAATTCAGAATGTGCAGCAGATGTGACTGGGGTGAAACCTGCTCCCTTTTTAGAGTTAAGCGCGGTATTACATTAAGAACCTAAATGACAGGACTTCTAACTTCAGCCTGCTCTTCAAAACATTCCACAATGATGCACTGTAGGAGTACTGTGCCCACATCTAAAAACAAGAATGATATACATTCAGAATGCAGTTGTGAGATCAAAATAAAGCCTCTGTATTTTTACCAGTGATTCTAGAATGTTTGCAATGCAAGACGATTGTCAGTGGTGCTCCTGTATCATTCATTTTCTAATTAGGGTAGTACTAGTAATGTTATTTGTCAGATGCAATAGATTATTGGTAATCCATAAAATGTGTATGTGTAATCTTTGTAGTGGAAACTAAGTGGAAGCACATTTTCTCTGTTTTCCAGAATTAATCTGAATTCCCATTACAATTTGATCATGTGTTCACATAGTAGTCAGATATGGCCTTCTAACAAATTGTATACATATGCTTGTCAATTGTTTGTGTTAAGGTAATACTAATGTTGAGAATAGGAGCAAGTCACCACCTTAATGTTTTCAAAGAATTACAAGGTGTTTTCCTGGGTCATGTCAAGGTTCTTCTCTCTCTGTGAGGGAAACACTGTGGAGTTGTCAACAGTGACACAGTGACCTTGGCGCAGACTACCCTTTCCCCCAATGAAGGGCAATTCCATCCTGTCAAGGTTGAGCTGGAAGTGGTGAGCCGACATCCGAGCATTGATTTTGATCAGCCACACTTAGAAATTCGTGTCACCACGTGGATGTCTGAAGGGGAAGGAGAAAAATCTGACTACATATAATCACAGAAAAGTATCTTGAGCCCTGGTGGATACCAGCAGTGAGAGCATGTGGAGAATTGTAGAGATCCTTCTACATCACATTGTAAAAGCAGCCTGCAAAGCAGGATGCGAAACAGGAGTGTGCAGTCTGTGATGCTCAGCCCTGAGAACAAGGATTTGATAGTTCAGTGTAGCGGAGACAGCAAATACACATGTGAGGTTAGACAGTTAGTGAAGTTAATGTGAAGAATCACAGAGGAGCGCAGTTTCAGTTTAATAACCTGTCCTGAACACATACGTCAAGGAGATTATTTTGCGTATCAAAAAATAAAAGGAGAATTCGGACAGCACACTAAGATACGGTGCATCAGTTGGTTCTTGTTCTGGTTTCATTAGCAGGGAAGAAACACTGGCATCGTTTTCATAGATTTCCAGGATGAAAATGGATTTGCGACCATTTATGGTTATATTGAATTTATTTAGCCAAACAGTCAAAGCAACTTACATTAATTATTGATTGCATACATTTGGTATATACAGTAGTTTAAAATGATTTAGCTTTTTCAGTGAAGAGAGCATAAATGAGACAACTGGACAACTCCCACACATTCAAGTGCCACTGGACGCTTTAGTGAGCACAGACAGGACACCTGTTTAACAACCCATCTGAAAGACACCGCCCAAAGCAGGGCAATGTCCCCTTTACTGTCCAGAAGCATTGGGATTTTATCTTTTCAGCAGTTGGAAGAGTGCTCCCTGTTAGCTCTCCAATAATAATGAAAAAAATACATTGTTCCTCATACCGGCTCTCCAGTTGGAAGAGTGCCCCCTGTTGGCTCTCCAATAATAAAAATACATTGTTCCTCATACCGGCTCTCCAGTTGGAAGAGTGCCCCCTGTTGGCTCTCCAGTAATAAAAAAACATTGTTTCCCATACCGGCAGTTGGCAGAGTTTCCCATCTGGCCTCCCGTTCAGGGACAGATTAAGACTGACCCTGCTTAGCTTCAGAGGCAGACCAAGAGTGGGATATAGAGTTTGTACTATAGCTGTGTTATATTAGTGGTTGTTTTTGGAGAGGATCCAGGATATCTGGACACATTGTTTTTGCCTCGTGATAACATAGTGTCGTTGCTGGTCCATGACAAGTTCTTTTCAATGTGGATGCAACTGAAATGTCAGACTGCTGACTCTGTACTGCAGCCCCATTGATATGGATTGGAGCGTGTACTCTGATTCAAAGTCAGCAATAGTGTTGTTTGTTTTGCTGACATTCAGGCAGAGATTGTTATCCTGGCACCATGATGTCAGTTTGCTTACATCTACCCTGTTAGCTGAATGATTAGGCCTACCACCTTGGGGTTGTTTGCAAACTTAATGATGGTGTTGGTGTCGTACACAGCTACAGCTATACAATTGCGGTAGTACAGAAGGTAAACCAGAAAGCTGACGGCACACCACTAGGGAGCCCAACTGTTACAAGTCAGTGAGGTAGAGGTGTTGCTGACTGAGTTATATCCGTCAGAAAGGCCTGTATCAAATTGAACATGGTGGTTTCCAGATCCAGTGCTCTGAGCTTGATGACACGATTGGACATCAAGCTCTGATGTCCAACCTTGGTTCAGTGTGTTTAACACTGAAGTATAGTGAATCAGCCGTATTCTCACATACACATTTTCACCTTCTATAGCTGTGGTGCGGCAGAGTGAAAAGCAATAGAAATGGCATCCTCTGTCGAGCTGTTGTGACGGTAGGCAAATAGATGTTAGTGTAGTGATCCTGGCAAGCTGCCCTTGATGTGGGACATGATAAGCCTCTTGAACTTTTGGATTAAAGGATGTGATGGGGCTATTGTCATTGGGACTTCTTTCCTTTGTTTTGTCAGGCACTGGAACTACACTGGGACAGGGATGGCTCTTAACTGTCTGTAAAGACACTCAACAGCTAGTTGCACAACGGACTACCAGCAATGTAGTAGAACCTGGATTTCTATCTCCATTCAAGTTCTTTGGTTTGGAAAATTCGAAATACATTTTCTCGAAACATTAATATCCACACATATCCCAATGTATCATGGGAGTAATTACATATACACAGCAGTCTTTCTCACATTGGGGATGTTGGGCGTTAATTTGTGAAACATCTAAATACAATCCATTTTAAAACAAGTCTGTAACTACTTATTGTGGAAGAAGTCAAGAAAGTTAAAAGTTCAGCATTAGGCTATTAATACATGACATTACTACTTTAGCTTGGCCAGAAGGGATGAGTGCAAAGGAAACCCTAGGCTACCTGCAGATGTGGCGACTCAGTTGGCTACTTTGGATCAGACTTAGGTGAGGAGGACAATGTTGCTAATGAAGAAGGATACCCTGTGTATGCAAGTTAATATATCATTTTTTTAAACCGTGTCTCAACATATAATGTCTGCAGTTTTGCTTGACTGAATCTACTGTACAAACCCTTCCAATATTCAAAGACTCAAAAGTCACTCAAAAGTCACTCAGAGTACATTTCTGAGACTGCAGGTGTTTGAAACTGAAGCTAAATTAATTAGTTCCACCTCTTCATTAAAGATCATGCTTGCAAGAAATTGATCTGGAGTAGAGTATGATATGAAGTCATTGTGTTAATTATGTTTGTGGTTATGATTTGGAATGTATTATATATATTTTATATGTACCCAATCACAGTTCCATGAGCACATAATACTGGTTATTAACACAACTGAGAGTTAATCTAATAAACTCTTCGATTTAATATAACTCCTGAGTGACAATGCTGGGTTACACTGACCAATATTATGTTCAATAACCATATATTGCTTGATCATAACCATATATAACAGGCATGTCATTTTATTTTATTTTAAGTAGTAACATCTATTATATTATTACTGCAGAAGTAAATACTTTGGATGCAAAAATAGAATAAAAACTTTTTCTGTTGGATAGTTAAAATGGAAGCAATTTTCCGCTGTGTGATCAAAGTGAAAATGAATGCATAAGATATGAATGTGTCTGAATCCCTGGGCCTTGCTGGAAGTGTCCTCACTGCAGAAAATAACGGTGTGTGGTAATTCCAGATAGTTATGAATATTAATCAAGTATATACAGTACAATATCAGTGTCATATAGCCATGCCAAAGAATCAGATGGAATAAACAATTTGATTGATCAAATACATGATACTCCCAAACCCTGTAAGCCTAGTTGGAATTTTCTCTGTATTTGTACATATTTTTACAACAAAAACATGTCAATTTCATAGCAGTCTGTGCCGCAGCAGCAAAAGGTTGAATACGGCCTACAGCTTTTTCGATTTGCAACCTACCCACTATACCCGACCTGAAAAACAGTACCTTAAAAATGAATACTAGTATCCTATCATAGACACTGCACATTGAATCAGTATTTCACAACCGATATCCAAATATTTTGTAAAAGTTTGCTCTAGGCGCTTATACCATACAGACATTTTCAAAAACTGTTACCAAGACAAAACTTGATCACTTATAAGAGGTACTTCTAGACATGAACAACAAAATCAAACAATAAGCATTATAAATATTTTTTTTTCAAACAAAACTAAACATAGAGCCAAAGGAGCAAAGGGGTGTATATGTATTTGCATGAACCAATGACAACAACATGGGGCAGATTGCAGGGGCACTTCTACCTGCTACTTGTTCTAATAGATATAGTTTTGCATCTCCTTTTAAGCAATTAACAGCTGTTTCGATCCATGTGTTTGCTTTTATCTTCTTTTGGTAATGAGACACCCAGTGTACCAGACCTCCAGAGAATGATTCTGACAGAGTAAAAGAAACATCATTACAACTTAAGAGAAAGAAACCACAAGACTAGCTTGAGATGACGTGTATCTCTACAGGGGGGGCAGACTGAAAAACCTGAGTCAATATAAAACAACACTGAACTGTCATTTCAGTTCTTTAAAAAGCTGGTAGATCTATATGACACTGTTACATCAAAGAGCATTTCTCACAATAAGTTAAATATGCATGAGTTCACACTGTGCTTAATAGTTCTTATTAGTGCAAGTAAGTTTCAGAGACAAGTCTGGGGTCTGGTCCAGACATGAGTATCATATGTCTGTATCTATGACAAACTGCATTAATATCTTTCACCAAATGAGCAGGAGTTCTTTCAAATGTTCACGAAAAGCTACAGAATATTTAAATATATATATATAATTTTTTTTATCATCAAAAGCTCCAATCAGTCAACATTAGTTATCCAACAGTGTCATTTATGAACGTGTAATCATCTTCTAACCAACCTGAGAAGCGCTGTATTCATTGGCAACAACCTACTTACATTTGTAAATGTTTCAATCATGAATTGCTTATTCCTAGGTAGATACATATTAATTACAAATGTACTTATATGGTATTTACAAAGGCTTTAGCATTTAGTTTAACTAAATTTCAGGTGAGATGTGTAGTATGTTATATATACCTAAACAATCTATAAGTAGACTTACCTCTGAAATCTGGAGGGCAGGCTATGTTTTGTCGTAATAAGTTTCAACTTACTAAGGAACAGTGTTAGAAAGGGGTCAGGAAAAAATATTGTAAAGAAAAAAACTGTACATTACTGTTTGCTTTGATAGTGATTTGCAAGCAATGTTTGAAGGTAACCCTAACTTGTTTCCAAGCCTGATAAAAGTTGCTTTGCAATTTAGCATCACTGACTATAATAGGTGTGGGGTGCTATTTATATTTAGGTGCATGAGCTCCAACATAAATACTTGCAAATATTCTATAAATGTTCTACTGTTTAAGCACCTGACTGGACCCCAACAGGGTCATCAATGGGATCAGACAATTAGCTTGGAAGTACCACCCTGTTGACTGCAATAAAATGGTTATGTCCATGCAAAATCATTTATATCCACAGGGATAGATTCAGTATACCCAATGAGCAGGGCCGTGCAAGGACCCAATCAGCTATTCTGAAGTGATTATTTAGTTACATAAAAGCAAAAGACGGTAGTTTGCAAGGCATGCACTGTGTCACCACATGCATATCGCAGTACCCCAACGTCATGACAATCAGGAGTCCAGCATTTTCACAAATCTTTGTCTTTAACATGGTACTAACACATTTCATGCTTTTCTAATGTTAGATTGTTCAAAATATTTTTTTGTTACTGATTTCATATATTGTAAGCAACAAAATGAACTATGTTGCAGTAAGTTAAAAAGCATGCAACTGGATCCTTGGCCAATGATTAAAAAAACTATATAATTAGGTCCATGTTACCTAGTGTAGCTAGCTAACAACGTGCTCATCTGGCAGCAGGTCTAGGCATTTGATTGGCGACAGTAGAAAGAAAAATGGTCTGTCACTAACAAAATTGAGGTTTTTTACAGGCCCACTCTGTAAGCCTCAAGTACATTGAAATCAAGAGTGTTTCTTCACATTTGGGAACAGTATGTTCATGTTTGTAGGGAAGAAATAGAGAGTTGTGTGTATGTTAATGAGATAGAGGGAGACCGAGACTTGTGAGGGATAAGGAGTTGTGTGTGTGCGTGTATGTGCGCATGCCTGTGTGTTTGTTTAAAAGCGTATTTCCTGAAGAGTAAAGAGGTTAGCATGCACTTTTTCCCCTTCCTGCCGCAATGACATGCAGATCATTATGCATATGACGTACTATGTATTCCTTCTTCCCATACCTGCAGC
Source organism: Esox niger (assembly GCA_016801105.1). NCBI lineage: Eukaryota > Metazoa > Chordata > Actinopteri > Esociformes > Esocidae > Esox > Esox niger. The sequence continues at coordinate 9,700 of JACXGJ010009025.1, forward strand.
TAAATCACAGGAAGGGCTTTGTAATATGAGTAAATCAGCTATTCAGTTCAGCATTATGTTATATACTCATCAGTGTGAAGTTCAATATGTGTTCTATTAAGTATACATAAAAATATCAAGGGCAGGTTTTTTGCATTGCACATACAAATGTGTTGGGTCTGGTCACAAATGGGACACTTGGCCTTTCACAGAGGTACTGGGATGTTTGGCCCTACATTGGATTGTTAGTAACATCTTGGTTTTGTGATATTACAAATTGATGGCCAAGTTCTCATGTACAATTTTGTTCTTGTTTATGCCAAACTGGCAATGTGCTACCACTACATAAGTGTAGGCATAGTGATCTTGACAATTGTTATGGTACATTTAAGTTGTGCTGGAATTAAACACGGCACATAGAGGAAATACATTGGCACTAGTCATGTTTCTATGACATATGGGTTGAGACTCCCTGTTATATATTAGGCAGTATTATCTAACACTGTCACTATGTCATGAGAAAAGCAGGCCATCATGATGTTATATCCTGGAACACAGGGTACCTAGGAATACCACTCCATAAAAACAAAAGGTTCCCAGGAATACTTCTTCCTCATTCAAATGAAGTTAGCTCTTCTAGCCTATTCATATGTTAAAAATCAAAGGGTGAAAAGCTCTACCGGCCCTGCCCACTATCTTCAACTGAGTTAACATTCCCACAGGACAAGACATTCTGAGTAAGTTTAAAAAGGCTGCACTGCACTGCATTCTTTGTTATCTCACAACTCCATTTTAAACAAATATAAATATATTTTAAAACGCAGGCATAGTACTATTAAAACGAATGTAATAAATATAATTTTTATTTCCAAAACCTTGGATGAGAAATCAAACTGAGTTGCTGTATTTATTGACCTATTAAATGCTTTTTATGCAGTAAATCATTCCTTCTTGCTAGAGAAATGTATTTTCTGTGGATGCCTTCTTAAGGTTTCAGAATTACCTTAGTGATAGATTCCAGGCTATTGTAATAGATACATTTTCAGTAGTTCACAAAAAACTTTAGGTTTAAATGTTGGGTCCTCAATCTAATAAACAACAATACATTTGTTTTACATTATTTCATAGGCAAGAAAGTTGTGGTTGTGGTTTACATAAGGCAAACATTCTAATCCCAATTTAATGTTAGAATGAGCAAAACAATGACCTAAGTGATTTCAGTGCCTCAGGAAACAGCTGCCCCCAGCGCTGTGTGCAGAGCCCGCTCCTGTACTCTCTCTTCACCAACGACTGCCTGGCAACCCGCGTCTCCAACACCATCGTTAAGATTGCTGACAACACCACAATCATAGGCCTGTTCTCTGACAATGACAAGCCAGACTATAGAGACGAGGTAAAGTCACTGACTCTGTGGTGTCAGGCAAACTACTTCCAGCTCAATATCAGCAAAACTAAGAAGTGTGTTGATCATAGGAAGCAGCGGCCGGGAGACCACGCCCCCATACACATCAATGGGTCTGCATTAGAGAGTTTGCAACATCCGTTTCCTTGGTGTCAACATCAGCGATGACGTGATCTGGTTTCATCACTCAAACATCTTGGTGTAGGAGGCGGAGAAAACAAATCATTACAGATCCCAGCCACCCATGCCATGGACTGTTTACCAAGCTGCCGTCAGACAGAAGGAACATGAGTGGGTGGATTGATTTCCTGCCTGTTGGGCCCTGTCCGGGGCCTCCTCCGGATAGGGCCACAGTGTGACTGGACCCCTCTGTCTCAGCCCCAATGTCTTACGCTGCTATAATAATGTGCTGGGGGAGTAGGGTCTTAATTTTCCCTGTTTTCTGTGGTTTTAAACTTAGGAGGACATGAGGACTTAACCCACACCTGCGGAGTACCAGGCTTGACTCGTTGCTGTCCCTGTCCAGAGTCCTCCTGGCTGTGTTGCAGATAAGGAAAATGACTGATGAGCTGCCACTCTGCTGACCCCCCCCGTCCTTGTCCCTCCAGTTTTGCCTCCAATCTGGACTAGGTTTAAATAGACTCTGGGCTTAGCCCACATGCATTGAACTATTACAATTTGGACTCTTAATATGTTCACCCGGCACAGCCAGAAGAGGACTGGTCACCCCTCAGAGCCTGGGTCCTCTCTATGTTTTTTCCTAAATTTGGCCCTCTTAGGGAGTTTTTCCTAGCCACTGAGGTTCAGCACTACTGTTGTTTGCACCCTAGGGTTTAAAGCCGGGTGTTTTGTGAAAGCACTTTGTGACAACTGCTGATGTAAAAAGGGCTTTATGAAATAAATTTGATTGATTGAAATTTGATATTCCATTCAAGATTAACAAGCTACGGGACAGTTTCTTTCCCTCAGGCCATAAGGCTGCTCAAATCAGGAACCCCACTCCCCTTCCATCCATAGTCCCATGCACACCTGTCACTACATATTATGCTCATCTGTAAATTATATCATGCACACCTGTCACTTTTACATTGCACTACCATTGTACAGTTGTACAGTTATTATTATCAATGCATGTTTTTTGTAGTGTTATTATTGATAGTTTGTGTAATCTTATTTTTATATTATAATTACTGATACTTTATTTACTTTTAACTGCACGGTCTGGAGTAGGAAAACCAAGCATTTAATTGCCATAACTTGTTATTGCATATGACAAATAAATCTTTTGAACTTTGATCTTGAACCTTCCAGGCTTTTCCCATAAAATAGATAGTCATACAACTGCATGATGCCATTAAGTGGCATCTGGGATGCTTTTTGGACACCCTGTAGATTTTATGCATGAAGATTTGAGGTTGTTCTGGAAGCAAAAATACTAGATCTGGTACTTGATCCGTGTATATAATCAATAACGCACAAGGAAATATGATATAAGGCCATATACCACGACAAAGAGTTTTCAGGACAAAGCGCTTAGCAGTGAAATATTAGCAATACACCACAAACTCCTGAGATGCATTACTGATATTATAAATGGTTTATCAGCAGTATTAGAACAGTAAAAAGACATGTGATTTTACACATTTGGTAGGTGGTCTCATACACCACGGTTATCAGCCAGTCAGCATTCAGAATTCAAAGAACTCACTTTATGAATTATACACACACACACACGGGCTTGCAATTCCCAGGCAAACAAGGAAATTGTGGCCTTTAGGTAAAACCTCCCATCCACTGCAGCTGCGTCAGGAGGATCTGACTCGCTTATGTTTGTCTACAGCTTGATTACGGCATTCAATACCTGTTTAAGGGCTCTCAGAGAAGTTTCTCAGCCGGACCACCAAGTGTCAAGGAGCTTCTGCAACTTAAAAATATGCTCATTAAGATACACCGAATGCTGGCACAAAAAGAAATCTAGTATGCTTCTTAATGTCACAAAGTGAATGCTGGAATCCCTCTTAACAGGGGCAGATTCAGGCAATGTTCCCGAAAATTAACCAATGGGGCAACCAATGGGTTCCTCAATTTCCATCTCTTTTATTTACAGCCAAGGTCTTGAACATGTCTGATATGTTGTCTCTGAAGATAAGCAGCTGGTGCAAGTCGGTCCCTGGAAGGAAGTCCAGATGCTATTGCAAGTGGTGTTGGTGAAGCAGTATGGGTCACTCTTCCCTCTGGTGTGAATAGTTTAATATCCCAATGCCCCAGGGCAGTCAGAGAAATTGCCCTGTGCAGGGTGCCGTATTTGAGATTGGACGTTTAATTGTTGTTTGTGCTAATTGTGCTCACAACAGATTGCATGGTAATAAGAATAGGATGTGAATGTTAGTGTAATGGACAATATCAAAGTCTGACACTGATAGCAACATAGCTCCGTATTTGCTCCTTCATCTCCTATTCTTCCATATTTATTCTCCCGTCAATCGCTATAAAAGCAAATGTATTGTCAGTCAGCTCATTTGATAAAATAATGGAAATAAAATATTGGAAATACATGTTTGATCTAGATCTTGTTATAGAGTAGTGACAATTGGGATCTATTTTGGGAGGCTTGTTTTTCCCCTGTGTCATCCAAGTGCAGCTTCAGTACACAGTCAAACAAGGCACAGACACCAGTTCAAGGAAGTTTTCCTGGTTTGCACTTGAGCTGAACTCTGAAAGCTTGCCACTGTCTTGCCTGATATACGTAGGGTGATGTCAATCAGTTCATTCAGGTTTGCTTATTCCTTGGTTTCTGTCTTTCTTGCGTGTTGCTTACCCTGTGTATACAACACTTAAATCACACATTGAGTCTCGATGAAGGAAATACATGAAATATCCAAAAAAAATCTGTACATTGTGCAATTTCTTGAGAACAAAATGACGTAACGACCGTCAGTGGAAACAAAAATCACCACCCGATTTAGGGATGGATTCAAACACTGAAAATCTAAATAAACAATTGAAATCACAGGCTGTTCCAGCTTGTGTGAATTACACCACGGCAACTCATAATGTGACCCAGTATTGTGTATGGCTCCCACATGCCTGTATGCACTCCCGACAATGTCTGGGCATGATCCTGATGAGACGGCTGAGGGTGTCCAGGGGGATCTCATCCCAGGCCTGGATCAGGGCGTCAGTGAGCTCCTGGACAATCTGTGGCACTACTTAGCAGTGTTGGATGCACCGATACATAACGTTCTAGATGTTCTCAATTGGATTCAGGTCTGGGGAACATGAGGGCCAGTCAATGGCATCAATAACTTCATCATCCAGGAGCTGCTTACACACTGACCACTTTAGGCCAGGCATTGCCCAGATGAGGTTTTTATTCCGGTACATAAAAGCTGTCCGGCTGCCGTTGGCTAGCACATGGAGGTCTGTGTGACCCTCCAAGGATATGCCTCCCCAGACCAACACTGACACACCGCTAAACCACTCATGCTGCATGATGCTGCAGGCAGTGTAACGTTCACCATGACATCTCCAGACTCTTTCATGTCTGCCACATGTGCTCAGCGTGGACCTGCTCTAGTCTGTGAAGAGAACTGGGCGAAGAGAATGGCAGACCTGCTAATTCTGGTGTTATCTGGCAAATGCCAATCGAGCTGTATAGTGCTGAGCTGTGACCACAGGTCTCACTAGAGGACGTCGGGCCCTCATGCCACCCTCATGGAGTCTGTTTCAGAACAGTTGTTCAGGAACATGCACACCGTTAGACTGCTGGAGGTCTTTTTGTAGGGCCCTAGCACAGTCAAAGACTGTACTTGGAAACACAGCAAACCTTCTTGCGATGGCACGTATGGATGTGCCATCCTGGAGGAGCTGGACTACCCCTGCAACCTGAATGGGCTACAGGTACTGATTCATGCTACAAGTGGTGACAAGGATCCTATCCATATGCAAAACTTAAGAAGAATCAGTCAGGAAGGTTAATGAGACAATCGTCTGTGGCCACCACCTGCAAAACCACTTCCTTTTTGGGTGTTTTCACTATTATTTGCAAAAAAACAGGTTCACAATCGCTTATGCTTCCTAACTGGACAGATTGATATCCCTGAAGTTTATTTGACTTGGTATTATACTGTGAAGATTACGTATTCTCCTGTGTTTATGAGCAATATATATATATATATATATATATATATATATATATATATACAGTGGGGAGAACAAGTATTTGATACACTGCCGATTTTGCAAGTTTTCCTAATTACAAAGCATGTAGAGGTCTGTAATATTTACCATAGGTACACTTCAACGATGACTGACGGAATCTGAAAATCACGTTGTATGATTTTTAAATAATTAATTTGCATTTTATTGCATGACATAAGCATTTGATCACCTACCAACCAGTAAGAATCCTGTTCTCCACTCATTACCTGTATTATCTGCAACTGTTTGAACTTGTTACCTGTATAAGAACTTGTTACCTGTCCACACACTCAATCAAACAATGGCCAAGACCAGAGAGCTGTGTAAGGACATCAGGGATAAAATTGTAGACCTGCACAATGCTGGGATGGGCTAAAGGACAATAGGCAAGCAGCTTGGTGAGAAGGCAACAACTGTTGGTGCAATTATTAGAAAATGGAAGAAGTTCAAGATGACGGTCAATCTCCCTCGGTCTGGGGCTCCATGCAAGATCTCACCTTGTGGGGCATCAATGATCATGAGGAAGGTGAGGGATCAGCCCAGAACTACACGGCAGGACCTGGTCAATGACCTGAAGAGAGCTGGGACTACAGCCTCAAAGAAAACCATTAGTACAATACAGGATTAAAATCCTGCAGCGCACGACAGGTCCCCCTGCTCAAACAAGCGCATGTCCAGGCCCGTCTGAAGTTTGCCAATGGGCATCTGGATGATCCAGAGGAGGAATGGGAGAAGGTCATGTGGTCTGATGAGAGAAAAAAATGCTTTTTGGTCTAAACTCCACTCGCCGTGTTTGGAGGAAGAAGAAGGATGAGTACCACCCCAAGAACACCATCCCAACCGTGAAGCATGGAGGTGTAAACATCATTCTTTGGGGATGCTTTTCTGCTTGGTAAGTAGAAAACCTGCAAAATCAGCAGTGTATCAAATACTTGTTCTCCCCAGAGAGCTTCCAAAGCATCAGACGGATCTCATTGTTGAAACATATCAGTCAGTAGAAGGATACAAAATCATTTCCAAAGCATAGATATACCATGGAAGACAGTGAAGACAGTCATCATCAAGTGGAGAAAATATGGCACAACAGAGAGATTACCAAGAACTGGATGTCCCTCCAAAATGTATGAAAAGATGGCTTCCGGGAGGTCTAGAACATCATTAAAGGAACAGCAGGAATTTCTGGCAAGTACCGGCGCTGTGATACATGTGACAACAATCTCTCATATTCCTCATATTAAAGGGCTATAGGGTAGGGTGGCAAGACGGAAGCCTTTTCTTACAAAGAAAAACATCTTTGCAAAAACAAACGTCAAGTCAACAAAAACCACATGGGAAAATGTGTTATGGTCTGATGAAAACAAGGTTGAACTTTTTGACCATAATTCTAAATGGTATGTTTGTTGCAAAAACAACATTGCACATCACCCAAAGAACACCATACCCACAGTGAAGCATTGTGGTGGTAGCATCATGCTTTGGGGCTGGTTTTCTTTCGATGGAACATGGGCCTTAGGCAGGGTGAAGGGTATTACGAACCGATCCAAATGCCAGCCAATTTTGGCACAAAACCGTCAAGCGTCCATTAGAAAGCTTAAGATGAAGTTGACCTTTCAGCACGACAATGACCCAAAGCATACATCCAAATCCACAAAAGCATGGCTTCACCAGAAGAAGATTAACGTTTTGGAATAGCCCAGAAGATTCAGAAGACATAGGTAATCATAGGTGTAAGCTCACACACAACAGCTTGGGCATGTTACAATAGGTATTTTTGCAGACTCAGGTCTCCCTATAAGGAATAGAGTCCTGTTCAGCTGTACAGTAAAGGGAGCACAAGTCTACAGCTGATATTTAGACATTCCCACAAAAGGGACTTCTTCCAATGGGTTTTGCTAGGCCCAAATCTTTGTGATCTACCCATTGCTAGAGCCTAGAAGCCATGCTCGGCCAACATTATTTCACTTTTTTGGCGAGCAATGTGTCTATCATCCTCCTGCATAACCATGTGATATTCATCAGAGAGTGTGTCGCATAGTTATGAGTTCACCCTTAATAAAGATTTACACACTGTTATATATGATTTGTAACACTTTATGTAATATGTGACGTTCTGGCTCCAAACCTAAATATATTGTTTTACTTTTTCTTATTATGTAATAATTCAAGCAAAAAATATTTATTTATTCATTAATTTCCCAATCTTAAGTTCTGAAGTTGTCCACTATCAGCCATTTCACAATATAACTAAACAATCCTTGATTTGAGTGGTTATTTGGTCAACTGCCATATTATATACTTCTACCCAAATGTGGTGGATGAAAAGCTACTGCCGTTTTAAATAAATTAAGTACTTTGAATACTTATTCTAAGTCTTTGTTTTAAGCCTTTTAAGTGATTTAAAGCTCATTCACATAATACTTATGAAGGCATTGCAAAGGCCTTATGTTTGAAGGAAAACTGTCTGAATAAATATGATTGCAGAATCATTTTGTCTGTGTTACTGAAAAGAAAACAGCATAATGTTTTGAGCTAACTGTGTTTGTATGATTGCTTTCACTTGGAAATTATGATCAGCCATTACATTATGTCCACCTGCCTGATATTGTGTAAATCCCCCTTTTGCTGCCAAAACAGCTCTGACCCATTGAGGCATGGACCTCACTAGATCTCTTAAGGTGTGCTGTGGTACCTAGCACCAAGACGTTAGCAGCAGATCCTTCAAGTCATGTAAGTTGCGAGGTGGGGCCTCCGTGGATCTGATCTTTTTGTCCAGCACATCCCACCGATGCCAGATTAGGTTGAGATCTGGGGATTTTGAAGGCCAAGTCAACACCTTGAACTCATTGTTGTGTTCCTTAAACTGTTCCTGAACAGTTTCTGTTTTGTGGCAGTGCATATTATCCTGCTGAAAGATGCCAATGCCATCAGGGAATATCATTGCCATGAATGGGTTTCCCAGCAAAACATTGCCCAAAGCATCTCACTGCCTCCGCTCGCTTGCCTCCTTCCCATAGTGCATCTGGGTGCCATGTGTTCTACAGGTAAGTGACGCACACGCATTGGCTGATGTAAAAGAAAACCTGATTCATCAGACCAGGCCCCCTCCTTCTATTACTCCGGGGTCCAGTCTTGATCACTTTGTCTTGATGACTTTGAGGACAGACTTTTCACTTGCTGCCTAGTATATCCCACCCCAGCTTCACCAAAAAGCCCTTCAGGGTTTCTTTTTTTACGCTCATTGTGGTCACACAGTGACACAAAACAGGAGAACAAGTTTTCACTTTTCAAAGTGAAGGAATGACTGAATTTCATATTGCAGGCATCTGAAACTTACCACAGTTGAGTTTAAGTTAAGGTGCCAATGATATTTCTTGTTTATTTGAGGAATGTAGCATACATAGTAAATTATTTTGATTCTGCATAACAAATTAATATAAATATTAAACACAATTTTTGGAATATTAACATTTTTTTTGTTGAAGAAATGTTTGATAAATACCTGGATAGTTAAGTAGTGAAGTGGCAGTTAGGAGCCTCCTTGCAATTCAGGTAGGTACACCAGCCAAGTTGTCCAGATGTCTGGAAACCCTTGTGCTCTTCAGGGTAAAAGGAAGTGTTTAACATTTTAAAATGAACTAAATCTGGTGTGCCAGTTTAGGGTTAAAACAAGATTTAAAGCAGCACTAAGTAGGATTTTAACAAAATAAATCAATTACAGCATTTTGCATTTACTCGTTGGTCAAAAAGCAGTTCTGCACCAAGGCCTGTTAGAGAATTAAGTACCAAATAATATTATGAAAAATAGAATTACCTGTCCCAAAAAAAGTGCTGACTCAGTTTGTCATCATTGTTAGCCTTGCTGACGTTAGCTTAGGGTTCCTAGTTGCTAGCTATAGACAGCTAGTCTAAGTCTTCTTTTGTTCCTTTGCAGATTTTGTAGTGTATGCTCTAGTAGATAAAGGAGAAATTAGCAGTGTTTCGACCTGGTCTTTAGGTGCCATAATAGTTTCGTACAGAAATAAAATTCGCACCCTATGGCACACTTATACTACTTTATCTTCCAGGTAGAATGCATATTCTCAAAATATGCCAACGACGAAGGCTTGCCTTGCGGAAGGCGTTTGGCTGGAAGGCCTGCCTCACAAAAGGTTATTGTCTGGAACAGGACTGCTGTAACAGAATTGTCTGAAAAGTAGTGGCACGCTTAAAAAATTATAAATTGACATTCCACTGGCACTGAACTGTCTTTGTTGCTAAACAACTCTAAGAGGGTCTTATTAGCTTACACAACATGTTTATTGGGGACAAAACTATTTTTATAGAAAAACATCTTACCTAGTACGGCCTTAAAACAGAGGTTTGGTTCTCAATTCCAGGCATTAGCACTGTTGGATCTGAGTATTAACAACTGCAATATGAATGTACGTTTCATTAGAAGTGAATGTGCCTAAATAATGAGAATATCAGGAAACCTCTCTGTTTAGTTTCTCCCTGTAGGTTGCACTATATATAGCTGGTTAACCCCCATTAGAGAGTAGAGAGGTGAGGAGAGCAGAGAAGAGTTTGAGCCTGTAACATCATGTGCTAATAGACTATCAATATGCTGCAATAAGCAATTGAATTACTCTCTCCCATGACAACCGGATATGCAAGTTATTATTACTACCACTATACGACATGGCTGATTTCGAACAGTACTGTAGGCTTTTATTCTAGCCCTTTAATCAGGGACTGACTTAAATGATCAACTAGTAGAACAGAAAACCAGTAGCACTTCCAATAGGCAGAGAGTTGTTAACCACTGCTTGAGGTTAACGGGAAGCGCCAAGCTTGAGCACCTCTGCCTCTTTTTCCAAACAAAAGCCAATAATGATAAAGAAAAAAAAGCTATAGGAAATCACAGAATGCGACTAACTCTGCAATATGATTAGAAAACAGGAAACATTAATGTAGTTTAAACATTTTTAGACACCTTTATCTCAGAATGCCTCCTTAGGCGCTCACATTGTTTATTAGGTTTAACAAGAAAATAAATGTTATAAAAAATATTACTTTGTTATTTAACACATACTGAAAATTACAGAGAATTATACCGCTATCACTTGTGGGCTTATTAATATATATTGTTTTGAGATGGAAATGAAAACAAAAATGAAGATTGATATAGAACACCGGTATCAAAAAGGAAATCTCCTACATACCTCAACCAAAAAAACACTACATTTCTAATTACATATTAAAAAAACACACCTAGCCTCTTTCCAAACACTCTTTATATTTTGTAAAACTCAATTTGTCCTTTATAATATTTGACCATTCATTACGAAACTGTTCCTCCAACTGTTTCTGTGGGAGCTTTGATGGACAGCAATCTCATTCCACAAATTCTATTGGATTTAGGTCAAGGATGTGGCTGGTTGAGTCAAGTACATTGACCTTTTTATTCCTCAGCCACTCCACTGCAGATTTGGCTGTGGGCATTGGGGTGTTGTCATACTGAAAGGTGAACTTTGTGGTTTCAAACACCTTAGACTTAATTTTAAAATGTTCTTCACCATGCTCCAGTGTATTTCAAATATATTCTTACCACTTTATTCATTTTCGTCCCTGCATTGTTTTAAAGGCTTGGTTCTTATTGCTGAATGTCTGAATTAATCCAGAAATCATATAAATAATTGCTATTTAAATGCAGGTGGAGATTAATTATAATTGCCTGATGTGGGAGAGTGGTGAAATCTTAGCTAATTTAGCATTGCTATAGAAAGGGGGATGGAGAATATCAATTTTGATATTTCGGTATTTTTATGATGAGAATTATTATAAATTTCATTAAATTCTAAAATGCCAAGTCATTATTTTGTTGGGAAATTTTGATTTAGTCCTGCCAGCATGAACTAGGTCTATTAGGGAAGACAGTCGGAAGACGATATAATACAGTTTGGGATAGAAATGTCAAAAATTGGTATATGGAAAGCAGATTATTCTCATTTAGTGGCAGTGATAGTTCAACTTAACAGAAGCCCATGTAGTTGTCTGTGGCCATGGCTACCCACTTGTCCTTAAACACAGCATCATGACCCCCAGCATGGTCTGTAAAGGTCACCCCCCCATTTTTTTCTATCTTTTCTTTCCACTTCTAATGTAAGATGGAGAAAATATGAAGGTCACTTGGAACTGACCAATAGAGCAGGTAGGAAAGCTGCAGATCCACTATCAAAATAAAATATCCAAACTTCTCATTTTGCATTAAAAAATTATCAATTTGGTAATTTGTTACTTTTCACTTGTTTTGGGGTTTTTGTACAGACTTTTTGGGCTAGTCTACAAAAACGATACGGCATCCCCTTTTGCATAAACATAGATAACACTCTTGCTTCGATTAAGATTAATAGTTCTGAGCACCAACGTTTTTAAATGCTTTGATTCACTGTATCAGGAGGAACACAAGTCCTATTCTACTCAAGACATATTTTGCTTTTGTTACATCAGTATACAGTATGTTTCTTATCTGATGTGTTTAGGGCTAAAGTCGGCAGCTGACAGCCATCAGGCACTTTTGGCCCACTGCCCCCATTTTTGTGGACCTAAGCAAGTAAGCCGACCCTGAGGCCCCTGATAATGAATTTGGTGTTTGTAGCCATAACCCAATAAAAGTTACCTAGTTTAGGGTGTTTCCACATAGAGCAATGATAATTTTGACTGAGTAGTGAAAACCAGTGCCTTATGCAATGGCTTCAGAAAGTATTCAGACGCCTTCTCTCTAACCTCTTGTGTTATGGAATGAATTCATCATTTATGTAATGTGTTTTTTGGCAATCAATCTAGACACAATAACGCATAAGGATGAAGTGAAAACATCTTTTTAGAACTTTGTGCAAAAATAAAAAAAGATATTTCTTCTATGCTTTATTCATTTCTTTCTAGAAGCAAATTTGGCAGTGATCACAGCTTTTCTTGGGTATGCCTTTTAGCATCTTCTCAGATTGGATGCAGAGCAATGGTTAACCGGTTAACCTGTGATCTTCAGGTCTTCCCACAGAAGTTCAATGGTGTTCAAGTCCAAGCTTTGGCTGGTCCACTAAAGGACATTCACTGACTTGCCCTGAAGCCACTGCAACATTATGTTTGCTACTTGCCATGCGTCATTGTTGTGCTGAAAGAATCTTCGACCCTGTCTGAGGCACTGTCTACTGTGGTTTAGGTTTTCATTAAGGACCTCTGTATTTTTCATCCTTCCCTCAATGTCTCCCAGTCCCCCCAACTGAGAAGCATTGCTATCAAATGTTCCCACCACTATGTTTCAATGTAGGGATGTTATTAGGCAGGTAATGAACAGTAACTTGTTTTTGCCAGTTTCAGGCCTAATAACTAGATTAGGTCTCGCAAGAGCAGGGCATTTCGTCCCTCACATCCACATCATCTTTTCAGCACCATTTGGATGCAACTCCAGGCAGCATGTTATATGCCTTTTACTCAAGAGTGGTTTCTGTTTAGCCACACTCACCATGAAGGCCTGATTGATGTGGTGCTGCAGAGATTGCTGTCTTTCTGGCAGTTTTTCCCATCTCTGCATAGGAATTTGGTATGAATTCTGTAGCCATTGTATTCTTGATCTCTCTGACCAAGGCTCATCTTGCCAGGTAACGTCTAAGACGGCTTGCAAGTTTCAAATGTCTTCTACCTTTCAGTGATAGACCCCAATGTGTTTTTGACATTTTTCAATAGTTTTCACAAGATCTGCAAAGACACTGTAAAGTGTGGGATCTTATTCAAAGAGTTCCATTCCAATCAATTGCCCAATTAATTGAATTTGCCATACTGTAGGTGGTCACAAATCAAGCAGTACAGACATTTTAAGAATGATCAAAGGAAACAGGATACATCTGAGCTTAATTTTGAGTGTCATGGGATCTGAATAGATATGTACATTATTTCAGTTTTATTTTGAATACATTTTCACACACCAAATTAAATGCATGTGCGCATAATGGCAAATCAATACCATTGTAATTTATATTCTAATTCATGAGTATTATTCAAACTGGTTCTAAGGCTAACTCCTGTATGTATTTTGAAGTACAAGCAGACCTTTGTACCCTGCCATCTCATCATTTGGGACAGAAAAAAAAATCGCATTTATTGTGGATAAAATGTCACTTCACTTCATTTTCCATGATCATCTATTACATTAGAAAGCAAATCCTAATAAAGTAAACCATTACAATTTTCCCATTGTCTGAGTAATGGCATTGCAAAACGCTTTGCAATGAAAATGAAAATTTCTATTGGAAAAATGCAGCGTATTTTCTGCAACGGGCCATCGCTCCCACAGAGACTAGTAAAACTAAGCTCACCACATTAAGCTGCCTCCAAACAGTCAACTGTTAAATCAATAGCTGTATTATACCTTCTTCAAAACTCTCCTCATCTCCCTAGATATCAATGCTGAAGATTTTGTGTATTCTGTCCCTACAGTAGCAGCAGCGTTGCACCAACATTCTGACTATTTGTATACTTACCGATTAAAATTGATTCTGACATAACAATATGCGCACATGTTATTATCTACAGTACTGTGGGTGAACTTTCATAGGTTTAGGAGACAAACACAATGAAAGAGAGAAATGGCTTCTGATGGTAGGCCTGTCTAGTAAAAAGGTTTTCTGTTTTGGGTGTGAGCAGTTCCATCAGTCATGTTTGATTTTGCACAGGTGGGCTTCTAGCAATCACTTGTTTCTTGGCTCAAGTTTTAGAAATGCAAAAACTGTGCCTACTTGACCCAGATGTATCACAGAAATTGTGTCAAATCTCACGATCGATTAGGCCTCACACATTTGATATGTTCACTGTGACAGAAAGCTTGTTTCTTTAGGGATATTAGCTGTATTCAACAAAGTTGTATGTAGTGTTGCATTGAGTGGAAGGGGTGCACAACCTATTGATGTAGCATGCGCTCTGGCTTGACCTCGTGCCCCCTGAGTTAAAGAGGTATGAACATTGATGGATATTCCAACACTATTTCACATAAGATATTTGGTTCTCCTTCAACCCAAAATAATTGCTGGCTGGAAAAACAGAGTGTAATCATATGCAAAGCAATAGATCATGGTTTGCTCAATTCAAAACAATAGATCATGGTTTGCTCAATTCAGAATACCCAAGGCGTCATGATCTGGGGCACAGGCCCTTATTAACGTTCAGTGCTCAAATAAGGAGTTTTAGACTCTCAAGCCAATAAGACCAATATAAGCCTAGCAGCCACTACCAATGAGTGTAGGATTACAGGGAAATGGTACCACAGCATTCCTGTCAATATTAAAGGGTCTCCTAAAACATTAAAAACATTGAAGTTACACAGTGAATATTTACATTAATCTACTGAGTACATCAACGTAGACCCAATCAGATAATCGTATGTGTCCATAATTGCCTCTTATAATGCAAAGAAAAATGTCTGTCATAACAATTACAAAAACACTGTAACTGTTGTGCCACCAAGATGTATAATTCCTAAAACAGAAGAATGATAAAAAGCATAGGGAATACTGTCACAGGGAGTAAAACGTTAACTGTGTGCAATGCTTTCATGTCATTTGCATTTTCTGTTGAGTAATTATGTTTACACTCTTCCCAAGTGGTTCATCTGTCAACCTCTAAATGACAACAAACAATATAAGAGGGAATGACACAAAAGGAACTATTGAGATTCATGGTTGCTATTTACTTATACAAAAAAGGTATTGATGAGATCTGACTTCATTTTAAGCCACAATCACAACCATACTTATATTGTGTATACTGTGAAATTTATGAATTTTACACATTGCTACAGAATGCATCTGTATGTCATTATTATGATTCCATGGAAACATTTGGTTTGTATTGCTGGATAGTAATGTCATCTTTTATATATAATACAATTCAAGTGTTAATAGAAGTTTAATAAGGGAAGACATTTTAAAGATTAACAACAATATTTACAAACACATTTTCAATAAACATTTAATATCTAGGATTTCTATATCACTTTTGTAAATTGTGATATTTGATTTAGTTGTTCAGCA
>JACXGJ010009026.1:0-25316 GCA_016801105.1 Esox niger
AACCCCACAGACTGCCTTATTCTATCTCCCTCTCTTTCCCTGGGATTCCTGAAAACCAACCCCACAGACTGCCTTATTCTATCTCCCTCTCTTTCCTTGGGATTCCTGAAAACCACCCCCACAGACTGCCTTATTCTATCTCCCTCTCTTTCCTTGGGATTCCTGAAAACCACCCCCACAGACTGCCTTATTCTATCTCCCTCTCTTTCCTTGGGATTCCTGAAAACCAACCCCACAGACTGCCTTATTCTATCTCCCTCTCTTTCCTTGGGATTCCTGAAAACCAACCCCACAGACTGCCTTATTCTATCTCCCTCTCTTTCCCTGGGATTCCTGAAAACCAACCCCACAGACTGCCTTATACTATATCCCTTTCTTTCCTTCTAGGTCTGCCTTCAGTCTTTCTCCCTTTCCCTTTCTGTCGATCTCTTTTCTCTTACTCCCTCACTCACTCACTCAATCTCATCACTCCTCCATAATAAAATAGCCTGTGGCGCAGCTGAATGTTTATCCAATCCCATTCCTCCTTTATCCCGCAAAGACACGCTTCCCTGCGGTGTCCAGCATGATTTTTCCAAGAGGCGATCATTGTCGCGATGAAAGCTCTGCGGCCTGGGGTTCACGAGTGTCACAAAGTGAAGTGCTTCATCCCAACTGGCACCTTATTCACTACATAGTGTACATCGCCACGTGGGGCTCCGGTCAAAAGTAGGGAACAAAATCGGGAATAGCGTGCAATTTGGGAAGATTTGATAGCTGGACCGGTAGAGTGTGGAGCAGAGGAGTGAAGTGGATCCTTCACTGCATGCTGGGAATTTGTGATGGAAACCCTGTTATTATGGGCATCTGGCTCAGAGGTGGTTCTGTTTGAAACAGATGTCATCTATGAAGCATCGGTTGGCCCTGCACCTCATTCAGCTCATTGGATGTCACTAGACCCTGAGTAAGTGATCCCTCTGGTAAAAAGTAGTAGCCGCAGACGGGAAGCAATGGGTGTCTGAGTGGCCTTCAGGGTGGACAGTGGGTGGGTTTCCCATACAGGGTCTCACTCTGTGGGGAAGCATACTGAGACCTTCCAAACCTTGCCTGGGACCCTCTACTCTTTATAGTGCACTACTTTAGGCCGGCCAGTAACATACAGTTTGTCATTTGGAGCAAAACTGTTTCATGTCTTAATTGTTGAGTCACTGATGCCCTAATGGGATCTGCCCCCACCCCAGGCCCCCCCCAGATACACACACGTGTACACTGTGACAGGACACACACCTCACCTGGGTGTCCTCGCCCTGGGATACACAGCGGGTTTAAGCCATGACCCTGGGGTCAGCTCCTGCATGCCTTCCGTCTGACTCACACCAGATCAAGAGAAAGCTCAGCATTCTGCGGGCTTGGAGGAATGAGGCAGGCCTTTCTGTCTGTTAAACAAATCATATGAGGAGGATGGGGGAAGACGGAAGTTTCACTCCATGGAATGCTTCTATTCCTACACACACATATACACACGTATACACACACACACACACACACACACACACACACACACACACACACAGACCCCCACACACACAAAGCAACCCCCAGTACAAATGTTTCCAATTCTAACCTTGAACTTTTGATTTGTTTTTAAGATGTTTGACCGTCTTGCCTGCATGTCCTGTCTGACCGTCCTGCTTGACCGTCCGGCCTGAACATCCTGTCTGACCGCCCTGCCTGACCATCCTGTCTGACCGTCCTGCCTGACCATCCTGTCTGACCGTGCTGCCTGAACGGCCTGCTTGACCATCCTGTCTGACACAACTCACTTGATAAGTAGTCAACAGAAGGTAAGGAAGGACTGTCATGTTACAAATGGGGAATCCAGAACTGCGCAAAACACACAGTTTACTACTGATACTACTCATACTACTACTGATTGGCTGCCTCTGTGACTCATACTACATATTGGCTGCCTCTGTGGCTCATACTAGTGATTGGCTGCCTCTGTGACTCATACTACAGATTGGCTGCCTCTGTGACTCATACTAGTGATTCGTTGCATTGCTCGGTGCACAGCATCTACCAAATATTAGTATGTATCGCTTCCCGATTGACGTTGAGCTGAAGAAGTAGTGGTTAGTGCAAATACGCCAGGACCACTTCCCTATATTACTGCCCAATCTAAAGAATGCAGCAGGCATTTCACCAAAGACCAGCTAGTTCAGGGCTGCCTAATCCTTTTCCTGGAGATCTACTGTCATCACCTACATTGACAGTTATTGTATCAATGTCATTGATGAATGAAAAAAAAAGTACAATGTTGTGGCATGAAATTAAGTGTAAAGTTCAACTTCAGTCTCACTCGCAATTGTTGGATTCATATGACTATTCCAAGTAGTAAGATACTAGTAGGCCTATTACTGGCTAATAATCCATTAGACTTAATATCATACATTAGTCAGTTCAACACAATGCTTAATGGTGTCTGGCAAACTTTTTTATACTTGGCGTGATGTTAATGCGTGACAAAATGACCTGTTGAGAGGCAATTGTATGAAGAGGTAGTGTATCCCAAAACCGGAATACTAGCTTCCTATATACTAAACAGTACGTACTTCACTGCGAAGTACATTCCAGTACACAGTATGTGATTTGAGATTCAGAATTAGTCTGGATCATGACGACCTTGCTGTCCCTGAACTTGCTTCACTGGCCATGTCATTTCATGAAAATGAGTACCATCGAAATGGTTCATATATGTCGATGCACACATCTTTCTCCAACCTGCTAGCCGGTGCCAAGCAAATCATCTTGCAAATTACATTAACATTGTTCATTTTCGGCACCTCTTGTAAACACCTTGAATCAAATCTTAGACTCATTTTCCCTAGCTAAAAAGATGGATCAGCCCCCCCTTAAAAACAAATTCAGTTGAATTATAACCCTTACAACTCTTCCCTTATTCTGTCGCTGTAGGCTAATAGTGTACCGCTGTGGCAAACAGATTCATATTAAGGTACATCATCTGTACTGTACGATAACAAGGTTTTGATAAACGGCAGCTTACTCGATTTTAGCTGTTTATACCAAAATGTTGTCGCTTTGGATTAAGGTCATATTTTAGCGCTTGTCCTGGCGAGCCAGAATAATTCCACAAATAAGTAACATGAAAAAACATATACATTAACTAATGCCACGTCATACTAACATTACCGAAGCAGAATACTGTGCATCTACTTCACTGGAAACCAAAAACACACAGGTCATTAACCAAACATCCCGGTGACATTTGTATTATTCCTACAGCCTGACAGTACGGTTCGGTCATAACATTGCATTAATGGGCCAGAAATGTCAACATGCTGTTCAGTTCAGTCAAACTCAATATCGAGTGGATCGTGGAAAGAACAAAGTGTTCATTACTTAGTGACAGAGCTCGTCAGCCGCAAATGTTCTCTGTTTGTTCGCGCGCAGACTGTACTCATGCCACGAGTGGCTTTGCTTTAGAGATGCCCTGTAATTTTCAGCCTTGCAGTCAGTCTGTTGGGTTGCCACGGTCCTCGATCACGTCATCTCTCTCCCAGAGGGTGCATCTAGTGCTCTGGAAATGCTTTCTGAACGCCACCCTATTCATTGTATGGTACACTCATTTTCATGCAAGAATTACAAAAGATAGTGTACTATCAAAAGAATTGGCCAGGGCGTATCTTGGGGTGCAGGACATGCTTCTATAACTCATGGAACAACACGGAAATGTAATATACGTGTTTTTATTAAACAAACAAAGGTAAGAAACACCCTGACCCCTTTGTGTTATGTACAATCACTGCAACCAAACACGTCCATTCATTGTTGATCAGCCTGGAACATCACTGTGGAAGACTTTGGAACATTCTTCCATGTCAAACTGATTCTAACTCAACAACATTTGCAGGTTTTTGAGCATCAACTGTTGTTGATTTTCACATTTCAGTTTGGTTGTTTGGCCATTGGCTAGGGAATTCAAAAACCTAAAATATCATCTCAGCCAGTCGGATGTGAACTTGGCTATGTGTTTTGGGAAGTTCTTGACTTGGTCCTGAACGGTGTTCCAGTACTTCTAATTTTAGGCAAACAGTATTCCGGTTCCTTTCTTAGGCCAAAGAGCAAGTCTTATTTGAAAAGGTCTTATTAACACATACTGTACATTTTGATTGGGCAGTTCCTGCACTTACTTTAGCCCAAGTCAAGCGTTGGTTTTGGGGTAATTGACGTGATGTGTGCCCTGGTGGGTTTCAGATTTAGTTCGTAGGCAGATTGCCTCCCATACTCTTTTAGAATTATACATACAAATATGATACAGAGCATTATTTATAAATCCTTAAATTATAGGATGTCTTCTTGTTTCTCACGCAGCAAGTCATCCCCAAAATGTTACACTACCACCACCATGCTTGACCTTTGGCATTAAATCAACACTGTGAAAAGATTAGGCAAGGTCATCCCCAAAAATAAAAAAGGTTTGTTAAGCAACTTCCCTGATCAAATGTTGGTTACCAATAAATCTAAACTAAAAGCAATGGTCGGGTTTCTAAATAGGGACAAATCAATATACACAATTGTAAATGCACATAAACCAGTGTAAATCAATGTAAACCAATGTAAATCGATATAAACCAGTGTATATCAATGTAAACCGGTGTAAATGAGTGTCATTGGGTGCGTTCAGTGACAGGAGGCCAGGATATGTCAGACATTTTGACCTTGAAATTAGGTCGCTTTAGCTAACCTGGATCCCTGATCTGTTGGTATTATTTTGATTTCCAATGTCATCATCAGTTTGATTCCTTCCCGCAGCCACAGCAGCGAGGGCAAAGACTTCAATTGTGTACAATTAGGTCTTCCAATGGGGAACTGTATGATGTTGCCTGAAAATGTTGTTGGTGTTCTGAGACCAAGACATTTGCTGGTCTCTTATTTTGCTTCATTAAGACTAACATTAGAATAGCATATCAGTGGGTAGCCTGGCACAACTTCATGGTCAACACAGCACTTTAAAATATGTTTTAGAAGCCAAGTCAGATAATTTACATACTACTGTTGGGTTAACCCCGATTTTTCAGCAGCGTCCTAAAAGTTACAATGGATCTTCATATCCTCAGATCCAAAAAGTGATAAAAAAGTATTATCTTCTCATTAACAATGTACATGCCTATTAATCTATATACATATAATCTCTTTCTTTGTGCTTGTTCCAATTTCCTTACAATAAGTCAAAGTTGACAGTATTTAATTTCATGTTGGTTTCAAAGAATACAAGTTTCAAAAGGAGTCTTTATCCCCGTTGAAGTGAAAACTTAAACCTGAGCCCGGCAGGCTGCCATTTCGATTTCTGGTCCAATTGGCCGGGCATGAAAAGAAAGTCCATCAGATCTGTAATAAAGGGTATATCTCTGTTCCAAATGGCAGCCTATTCCCTATATAGTGCACTATGCAAATGGAACACTACTCCATGTGTAGTGCAAAGTGTAGGACATTGGGTGTTATTTGTAACACATACTTAATCTGCGGATAGGAAGGCGTATGTGAGATTAGATTGTTGCGGTGGGGTGGGTAACGTGTTACCACAAGGATTCTGTGTTGATGGGTAAACACCACTGAAATCTAATCCGGGAGGTGTGTTTGGGCATTCAATAACAAGCTCATAGTAACCTAGGCCCCAGGCTACGCCTATTCAAGACTGGGATATCAGCCATTCAGTTTTCCTTAATGGGAATTCTTCGAAGGTGTTGCAGCAGATGATTGGATGGTAGATTAAGCTGGTTAAATTGCGGAATGTCTGGAGTTTCTCCAGGTCCACCTGTATTGTCGAACAATGGCCACGTTTGAAACATCGGTCCACTAGACTTTTACTTCAAGTGTCCGATGCTGGGGTAGTTCGTTGTTTGGGAAATATGAATTGAGAAAGGGCTTCATAAAATGACTTCAGTCCCACCCACATAGCCTTTGTTTAGTCTGACGCTCTGTCCAACCGGTGCTGGCCTAGAATATGAGTCACTGTCCCTTAATGTCGTCATTCATTCAGCTGAACACTGCAAGACTCTGCTTAGTCTAAATATTACTCGAATATGTTATGATTACATTCTTCTGGTTATGCATACACCACCACATACTTTACAGTAGATTAATGACAAGAGCCAGTGTGGTCACTGTACACACCAAAAAGTCTGTGTCATAAAATGTGTATGTGCTACATTCTGCACAATACAAGCAGAGTCTATGACAGGTTTAGGCCAAAGTCGGGGAATAAATTCATTTAAAACATAGATCAATAGCTCAACTTCTGGGTATTATGTCTAAGACAAGAAATGTTCTCTGATAGAAGGCAACTATTTACTCTGATCAGAATCTCTCAGATATCTTCAGTGGAGGGCATCGTCTAGCCGCGGAGACTGTCAAGTGACTAACAGGCAAATGACCCTGCTGCACACATGTCGTCCCAAATTGAACCTTAAGTCCTTTATGGTGCATTTCCTTTGATCAAAGATTATATGGCTTTAGTCAAAAGTATTGCACTATCGAGCGAATAGGGTGTAATTTGGGACAAAGTTGCCAGGTCTTCCTACTGTATTTGCCCCTACTCCAGATGCTAGACGCTGATAGCTTAGGCTGCAGGTTACAACTGGATTACCTGCTCTTTGGTGGATTACGGGAATGTTGACTCAAGGTGGAAACTTTTACATTTCTGGGAATTCCTGCCTCCAGCTGGTTTACAATCTACAGTATACATACACATTCCCAGGAGCCCATTGGGACTCAGTCCTCCCACACTTCACCACCATTAGGTTGGGCCAGTCAAAATGAAACAGATCCTTCACTGGTTTTCAGTTGAGCAAGTTAACCATTAAAATAAAGTCCAAGCTGTTTAACCGATCGCTTTAAGGAATTTATTGTGCATGTCCTAAAGGAGTCCATAACTATAAACCAATTTGTGTATGTGAAGTAAATCAGTAATTACCAAGTCATATGATAGAGGTTGGAGAATGAAGTCATACTTCTTTGACATTGAATGTTACTGAGCTCTTCCAGGTAAGCTCCATTTGAAAATCTATACCCTCGGGTGAACACTTCACTCAGTGAAAGACTTGATTTCCCTCACATGTTGAAACTTGAAAAGCCTTGGCGCTTTGTGCTACTCAGTTGAGTCATTCTAATGTCATATAGGCCCAGGTCAACGCTTAGTGGTGCCCAGGGGTTTGTTTCCTTCCATTGAAGGGAACACATTGCCCTAAGCTACAGTTGGGACTGGAACTAAGATTCCCACAGTGGACTGATGCTGTCAGAGGTAAGGGTGTCTTTTTGATGTGACCTCTTACAGGTATCCCTCTAATCACAGACACCCACCCACACCCATGGAACCGATCACCTTATTCACGTCACTGTAGCTTATCTTCCTTATCATTAGCCAAAGGCAGTAGTAGAAATTCCCAAAGGAATTTTCCAGTAAAAGGTAAAGAAACAATTTAACATTATTTGCCATATTCAGGTCAACAAAGGAATACAAGCCCCAAATAAAGAAGAGCTAACAGGGTTTTACAGTTTTAAAGCAGGGGGGCGAACAAAGGACGAATTGTGACTTTATCCCAATAGATCCTGGGGGTATGGTGTTTGTCCAAGGCAGGTGTGTATAGGGGCAGGCCAACCTCTGAAGCAGGTGCTCATATTCATACAGAAGCCAAAGAGAGTTCAGGTGACTGAGATCTGATGTTCTTCCTCTGTAAGACATAGATAACCACATCAAACGCTCTTCAACCTCAACCAGTGATTTACTTCGGAGGAACTCATGGACACCTGCCTTCAGAAATCATCAAACGTATGCCGCGGTGTCTCACTGCAACTGATCCTGAGTTAGTGAGCAAGCTGATTAGCTGTTTTACACACAAAATAAACCCATGACTGTTTTAGCTCCCTGGCTATTTTGCTTTTATTCTGCCTCTCTTAGCCTAGTCCAGATCTGTTTATGCTGTGCATGACAATGACCATAGCAGTTGGCAAGACAGCACAAGCTGAACAGGAAACAGGCAATGTGCGGTTATTACCAAAACATGAAACAATACAACTAGTTTAATGTGTTCCTTATTGCTGGTTTTAGTACCTTTCATTTATTTGATTGTTCTTTCTGAACGTTACCATCCAAAGAGCCTTGAATAAACCGATAAGAAAATGAATAATGAAAAGGATAAAAAAGTTAATATATAATAGACTGAAGACTGAACAAGTGGTTCTGTCCTAAATTACAACCTATTCCCTAAATAGTGCACAGGGTGAACTACTTTTCATCAAAGCCATTTGGGCCCAGATCAAGAAGTAGCAGACATGTTCCCATTTGGGACATGTCTTTTGACTCATGCTCTTCCGTCAGTTGATTTGAGTTAAGGTAACATTGTGTGATAGGGATCCAGGTGAAGAGACTCCGCCGCCAATGACTCACCTGTGCCAAGGTCATTTGTTTGCAGTGAAGGAATGAGAGAAATGCCTTTGCCCTTTCCCTGAATAGGTGAATGTGAGTGAAAGCATTCTGCTGATATGTCACCTCACAGATTAAATTACCCATGAAAAACAAAAGGGCTCCTATGAAAGAGATCAAAAGGGTTTTGTATAATAAAAGTGTCCAGAATGGGGCAGGGTACCAAACAGTACCAAAGGCTGGCATTTTGGATGGAGACAATGCTATGGAGAAGTTGTCCAGGACTATACTTCTAAAGTTCCCACAAAATCCAACCTGGGAGCTTTTCTAATGGTGAAATAGACTTACATGGGACAGGAGTTAAATCCTAATATGGAACAATGGATACAAGTACTCAATATTCAATATGAAGGCAATTACTGTACTGGTGCACTGTCAAATACATTTGTTTAAATCAAAACTCTGGTCCGAGTTCAGGTTTTTCAAAATTCTTGATTATTAAGTTATTGTTGTTCAAATGTATGCTGTGTGTTTTAATGGTACAGCAAATAAATAAATCATAGACCCTCAAATGTCTTTAATGGTACAGCAAAGAAACTAGAGCCTCAAAATGAAATGTGACCACTTCGTAAATTCACATCCTAATGCAAAAATGTCTTGCTGAGCTGATGTGGAAAACTACTGCAGTGAATTAGAGGAAAACTGGAGTAAGACTACACCTAGTGGCGATCTGTGTTAACAGCAACAACTTGCAATTACTAGGCACACTTTGTTTTCTGGAAGTTGGCCTTTAGGTCGAAGCTCATTAACAGTCACCCTGACCTAGTTCTTAGATTTCACCAGTTAACAGCAGCTTCATTAAATTGACTTTTCTAAACAAGAACATGGATCTGGCTGTTGTGTTTGATATGTTAATTACTTGTTTGTTTTCGTCCAGAGAAGTATCAGCAAAAGAGAGAATACATTTATGAGCTAAAAAAAATTAATATTCAGATAAATGTGCTGTTCTATGATCAATGCTCCATTCTAGGCTGCATTACAGAATAGTTCATGTGACTGGAAACCCAGATAGACCATGACCTGATCAAAAGAAGTAAACAATTCTGTGCCTTTGGTGATATTCCAACACTTTCATACAGTAAAGATATTGAAGGAATCAGTTGAGAATCACAGAGCTCTTTCATCTCAAAAAGTTGATCTAAATTGTCATAAGCTATGAAGGGTGTTATTGAACTATAACCCCGGGAAATTGCTGTCTCTTAATATTCTGACTACTCCATCCACACAAGTCACCCATCTATTGTTTCATCCAATCAAGTTAGTGCAACACGTTTATTTTTACAAGAAAATACAGACATTTGATTTTGTTGTTTGTATTGTTTTCTAACAAATCAGAAAGAGTGAAAATGGCAGTAGCAGGTTCATCTAATCTAGGTTAGATCAGATCCGATATTTTGATCCCATGTGGTTAGGCTGTGGGAGGGATACGTGAATAATCCCTACAGTATCATTTCTGTCCTTTATAATGCACTTTTTAGGTTTCTGCATACTTTCCTCTCAGAATATGTGGCCTATAAGTAATACGTACATGTTGATTATTTGTTTCATATATCTTTGGTCATGGTCGTACTTGGAAAGGCTGTGTGCACTTTTACTCATGTCCAGCCCAACAACGCCACTGTCTGGGACCCTCCTATGCAGTTCACAGTTGAGTGGGAAAAACGACAGCCACTTCTACTTCCTGTCAACTCTCTAGTTGAATTCCTCACCACATGTTATGAGTCAGATACAGAACAATTCCAATGGCTGCTTATTTAAATAAATGCTTTCCCAGTCGAACAACAGGGGCACCGCATCTGTATAATGGTGCTTTGCATGATCCTCCATTATGTACCGGGATAGCAGGCTATGGGTGATCTGTTAGCGAGCCCTGTTCAAGTACATTAATTGTTGGGAGATGATGATATGTTTATGGTAGAAGATGAAAGAGAGGCAACTTCAAAGTGAAACCTTCCAACCACAGCAGAGAAGTCAGGGTTGAAAAAGACAAAGGTGTCCGCAGCACAGCTTTGATACAGTCAAGCCTCAACTTTCTGCTACACATCTTTTTCTATTGAGAAACATGGCATAGATAGTGCCTCAGAGAGTGATGTTATAACGGTTATACGCCTAAAAGATAAATGTTCTCTTTTATTGATATTGTTCTTTTTACTGTTTTCTGTTATTACATGTTTGGATTTCCTCCAGGAAGTAAGTTGCTTACCGCTGAACTAGGAAAGTTTTTGTATACAAACGTTTGCACCTGTTCTTTTTGTTTTGTTATTTTTAATAAAACATCAATGGTTGAGCACAAGTACTAGATGAGGAATATAGTCTAAAAAAGGTGACTAAATAAAGAAATATATATTATGATTGGATTCTTTTTTCCTTACATTGTCCTCGGGTGCTGGTTGATTTGTTATTTTCCTGGAGCTCGAGACCTCACATCTACTGGATATAAATGCAGGGGACGACCCAATACATATATAGTATTGTGTTTGTCTGTATTTTGTGAAGTGGTGTGTGTGTGTGTGTGTGAAGTTGTGGGATTGAGTGTAAGAATATGCATAAAAAAAGCAAAAAAGGGAAAACGAGGCAGTGCAGAAATGATGCTAATATTGACAGTATTCACCATTGACTTGGTTGACATTAATGATTAATCTGCACAAAATATATATTATGATTGGATTATTTCTCCTCAAATTGTCCTCTGAAGAGAACTGGAGCTGATGCTCAGTGAATTGAATGCTATGTACTAAACAATGCAGTGATACTCTTCTGTTGGACACAACCAGAAATCTCCCAAATCATATCGACGTCTTTCACCTAATTTGGAAGGTAAACTCTTGACATGTCAAAGGTCAGATATTTTTTCTTTACATTCATACCTTTTGAACTGGGACACATCTGAAAATACTTCTACCGTAGAGATTTGTTCCAGAACATTTAGTTGCCATACCACTTTGCTCTCTCTATCATTCTCTCTCTTACAACACGCATATAACACACTAAATCTCCCTTTTTCTTTTTGTGTCTGTCACTCTTTATCTATCTCTATTTACTCTAGCCGTGTCTTTTTATTCTCTCTGTCAGTCACTCTCTCTGTCTTTATCCACTTTCGCTCTCTCTCTCTTTCCACTATGTCTGTAAGTCTCTTTCTCTCAACTGTCTTTCAATTCACACATTCTTTGCCTCCCTTAATTCACTATCTCCCTTTCGTTCACTCCTCTCTGTCACTCCCTATCTCTGTCTTCTGCCTCTCTATCTCTAATAACCATCAGACTGTGAAATGTTATCACAAAAAATACATACATTTAAATGAATCTTCCAAGACAAACTTTTACTTTACGTGTTAACGATCTGCTAATTTCTTAATCATCAAAGGTGGAATCCAACAAATAAAAAGTATCTTATATGCTCTCAGACTTCTCATTCACTTTCACTGTCTGGAATGTGAAATGATAGGCCTATTGCCTTCTTGAACGACCACCTTAACATTGACCGACGGTCTGATCACATTAAGCCTAATATAGAACATGATTCTTTGCATATCTTATATTGTATTGATATTATAATATTACATTATGATTACTCCATTGTTGTCAGGCGTTTTAAGATTGACGCCGCGATAGCGAATCAGCACTATGGACAGTACCTGCATCGACGAGACGTCACAGACAACGCCCTGAAATACAGAAACGCTTCTCATCGTAGTAAATTGCAACAAAGCAGTCTTTTGAAGGCAAAGCTAATACTTTGCACAGGTCATATTAAACTGTTTCCCTACAGATTTTCAAAATGTCAGCTCTCAATAACAACTGCATGTGCCAAATGATTACCACGATTTCGTCGTAGGCTATACACTCCTGTACTAAGACCAACAGATCTTTTCTCTTCTGCCATTCATATGCAGCTACAATACCTTAACGCGTCCTAGGCAGCCGTAGACTCCCCTTTAACTGGTCACTGTCCCTTTAAGGGTTACGCAGAGAGACCGGCTGATGTAGGACGACTCCTCCGTGTGTCGCTGCGCTCTCTCGCGCTGCCATCCTCATCATGGCCTCCAAACAGCCGCGGCTCCGACCAAGAATGAGCACGAGCAAACGAGCGGTTCGCCCTTTCCTTCCCCGCGAGGAGACGAACAACGTCAAGCCGAAACAGAGGCACCGGTAGAGGGGTGCGCGCCGGGGGATCAAGCCTCCGAGCTCATGCCACCCCGGTCTCCTCGATGTCTTCGTCAAAAGCCACTTACAGCCATTTGACAAAGAGTGGTGCGAACCCGGGCGGTGGCAGTGCCGGCGGCAGAAATATGAACACGAACAGGGATTATTCTATCAATCTATCGGTGCAGCAAGTGCTAAGCCTCTGGGTGCAAGGCACGACGCTGCAACATTTCACAGGTAGGCTAGGTTAAGTCAGATTATTACTAGGCTGCAGTATACACACATGTAGTGTACCTGGCAGCGTTTCAACCTTTGTATGTTGGCACGGTACAACCAATTGCCTGTGTTGTAGGCTATGTACAGTCCTGCAGTTATTTACTAACCTTCTGGGCTGTTTGATGAAAGGGGCGACATGGGCAGCTGTGCGCGTCCATTTTTAAAGGGGAGTATATCCATGGCACGACATAAGCAATAGCCTGTACCGGGACTCGGGAACTGCTCTAAAAGTGTGTTATCTGTCGGTCTCTCTACCCAGTCTACCGGTACCTCACTTTTAAGACGCATTAATCTGTCTAGGATTTGGTTTCATCACTCTGCGGGGCTTGGAGTCATCGAACGAATGCCAATCTATTCTACTGGTTAATTAGACTTAGCGCTGCGTGAATGCACTTAGCACTGTGAAATGAGCGGTTATCATCCCTGATGCAGACACACACAGCCCTCTTCCTTTGTCTTGCGGTCTGGTAATCATGGGTAATTAGTGTTGTCCTCTCCAGCTCCTGAATAGGCTGACTGGGCTGTTTCTATAAAACACCCCAGATGGCATATCTATCCACGCCTTCATACATTTGTGCACGATCAAGGCCCCAGACCCTGTATCATGTCTAGAATTCTGCACGGTGCGCGGCACTGGGTAGCTTCCACGTTAGGGTGAGTGTTGGGATGAAAACAGTGATGATATTAAGGAGACACTCAGTCTCCTAGGAAGCAACATAAGTGACAGGATTATAGAAGATAGTTAAAGAGGTCATTACAATTAGGCCCAGGTTCCATCCATTTATTTGTTTGTCTGCCTGTCTGTGTCTTTTGTCTTTTATGAGACAATATGAGCGTACTGTTACTGCACTGTGTGTTGGTTATTGTACTTGTGGTATTTTTTTAAATGCAGCTTAAGGACAATAACCCAAGAATGTCATGGACTTTTTTTCCTGCGAAAAGAAAGCTGGACTTATATGGGCATCATAGCTGGCAGAGAGAGCCCAAGCAGACATCCTGTGTTGAGAAACAAAAAAAAACAGGAGATACAACCTGCGGCCCAAATTGCTTCCTATTCTCTTCATAATACATGCGTTTTAATAAAAATATAGCAGTTGAAGGGGATGTGATGCTTTTTGGAAACAGCCATGGATGCTCTATCCTGCTGACTGGACAGAGTAGGGACCCGGGCTCAAGTGCTGCAGATGGAAGGCTGCTGCGGCGTTAATAAGTGAAGCAGTTGTGACATCCAGGTGTCGTCAGCAATGGCAGCACACCATATCCACTCCACGGTTGATCAGTCAGATGGAAAACGAGCCCGTTAGTTAAATGCAGAGAAGTTAGGAAGACCTTCAAGGTTGGTCATTGATTCCGTGGCAAGTACCTACAACACGCTAGGACAGACAACTTAATGGCTTGTCCTTCTACACTTGAGGCATAATACTTCAACAAACGACGTAAACTGGCTTGTACTTCTACCTAGACTCTAAAGGCACCATGCTGTAAAATGGTGTTTCCTGTTTGCATATTTGACCAGTGCTTTCATTTCCTTGTCAATTCTCAATAAAAAAATGCTTCCGTTCCGCTTCTGTTCAGAATCTACAGTGTGATGAAATAACCCAGCATGGAAATTGCACTTTGTCTTCAGACAGTGTTATTATTGGTGTTATGGTAGAGTCCCGTGGCTTAGTTGGCATAACATGGCTCTTGCAATGCCCGGGTTGCGGGTTTGATTCCCATGGGGGACCACTATGAAAATGTATGCCCTTACTACTGTAAAACTGTCTGGATAATTGCTTAATTTGGCATTTACCCCGTAAGCAGTATTATAAAATATGCATTTATGAATTTTTTCCACATTATTCACATCTGTGTTTATGTTATTAGCATTTTATTGCATGTGATGAAAAAGTTGACATGTTATTTGCAGTACTGTTCTGTGTCTTGTCTCTGTCATGAGGCAGTCATTCATATGTGACTCGGTTGTAGCAGTGACCATGACGTTACTTCAGGAGCCATACCCCCAAATACCATGGAAGATAGGCCTTTCCATCTCCCCCTTAGACCCGGCGTTTGAGCCATGTTCCCTGTGGCCCTCTCCCTCCACACATGTTCCTTGTTCTCCGTTATCTCTGGGTTCTGGGTCCCCCTGAACTGACATTTTCCCTTATTTTATACCCATTTTCTCCTCCGGTTCAGAACACTGATCTCAGCACCTTACTCCCTATACTGTGCACTACCTTTGATGAGGGAGAATAGGACTAAAAAAGGAGTCAAAAGTAGTGCACTGTATGGGAAATAGGGACGTCGGGATGCAAATAATTCCTGGCAGCGGGTCCTTTGTGATCGAAGCAACACGGTCCAAAGGTCCGAGCCCATGTCAGTGGAAGGGCCACATAATGCCTTCACCATTCAGGCTTTGTTTGAGAGAGTGTTGGAGGCCATTCGGGCCCCACACTGTATCAGGAAAGCTGCTGACGGGTGGGGGGGGGGACACCCCCAGCTGGTGCTACGGGATTAGTGGCATAAAACACATTTCTAATACTGGTCCTGATAAAGCTGGACGGGTGGAGAAGTCTGGTTGAGGTAGCGTGGCTGAAGATGACACAGCATACGGCAGATGAGCTGGACCTCTCTCAACACCTCACAGGCGCTTGTACGAACACACACACACACACACACACACACACACACACTCTCTCTCTCCTGGTGTTATTGTACTAGTGATGCAGTGCACAGTGGTTCCCCTGAGGGATCTATGTTCCAGTGGCGTGCCGAGCCGCGTGACAGACCAGAGGTGTGTGTTCTGGGGACATGTCCCCATGTGCCCCTGTCTCTCCCCGTGCAGCGTCCCGTTCTGCCGGGCTTAGGGCCGGAGCGGCAGATGCTGGGCTGGCAGCACACGGGATCGTGTGTGGAATCCTTATGAAGTTGGCTGACGGTGGCGTGCCTCTCTGGCCCCAGCGTGGCCTTGACCACAGCTCCTGTCCATCCATCTGTCTGTCTCTCTCTGTTTCTCTCTCCACACTACTGTCTCTGTACCAACCTCTCTCTGTGTTTCTGCCTCTCTGCCTTGGTCTCTCTACCTATTTTCATTGGTCTCTCTCTCTCCCTCCCTGTCTGTCTCTTTCCAGTGGTCTCTGTTTTTCTCTCTGTCTGTCTTCATAGTATCACCTCCTGGTCCTTTCAAACTATCCATTTGAATTCAGTTTAAAGGGCATAATCCCCTTCTCTCTCACTCTCTTTCTCTCCCTCTCTCTCTCTTTACAGTACCTCGTCCCATCCCTGTCTCCCCCTGATATATCACACCACTGCCAGATGGGAGATGAGCGTAGATAGGAGCTGTATTGTGGCTCGTCACGGCCACCGTGAGCTGAGCTGACAAAGGGCCCTGTGTCACCCCCCCCGTGCAATGTCCGCCTCTGTGCCTGGCGTGACAGCTGACTGCTGGATCGATACTGTAAGAGGTGGGCGCTCAGTGGACTGTGGAACCAGGTTACATGGATAGCCTTTACAGAACTCCGCTAGCTCCACACCGGCCTTATTCTGATCGACTGCTCTGAGGGGGATGTTACGTCTCCATGGTGGCAGGAATGTGGCAGATTTGGTCTCGCAGGCAACACGTTCTGTACATTCAGGTCAATGACAGATGTGTTCGAATAATGCGATGTGTATCATTCATTTGAACATCAACTCTTTCCAACACTTCTTTTGGCCCTCGGTCATTCTCTCCACACCACCACCCAATTTTCCACCCCGCCAGGCTGTCAGTGAAGCTGATATTGTTGTGGCCTGCAGGTCAGTGCTCTCTGCTGAGTTTGTCCCCCTGTCCATGTGGACCAGAAAAAGAGGTCTAGGAAACAAAGGGAGAGAATGAGCGAGGGAGAGAATGAGAATTGGTCCCTGTAGGGACCTCCGGGGATGTCTCTGGGACATCATGGGTTAGGGTCCAATCCCCTTCTTACATTCTGTCAGCGTGTACATCAGCTGGTAAGAGGGTTGAGCTTGCAATGCCAGAGTTGTGGGTTCTACTCCCATGGGGAGCCGGCGCGAAAATTGGTGCACTACTTTGTTGCCCTAGATAAGAGGGTGGATCAGATGCTGAATGACTTCAATGGCCAGGCTGTCTCTGTCTTGTACTGGGACGACCAGATAGGTGTGGGAACATAGGTCGTTTAATCTTTGTGTTGGAATGCCCCATATGTCTGGTAGAGCTCTTTGTAATTGGATAATTGTTATGGAATTTCTGTACTGAATGTACCATATGCATACCATTTTAATCTCTTGTTGCTAGTTCTGGGCGTCTGAGATTTGTGAGAGTCAGGGTTTTTGTTTGGGTAATGTAGATTAGCAAGAGTTGTAAACCAAAAATTGGTTGAATCCACTTTGTTTCTATTTCATTTCAAAATGTTGTATCATGATGTATTTAAGTGCTTTAAACCCTTCACTTTAATACCTTAAAATGGCAGACTACAGCCTGTTTCCCAAATTGCATCACATTCTTAAAAGTACACTACCTTTGACTAGAAATGTATTTTACCTGATGAAAAGTAGTGCACTACATGGGGAATGGGGTGCCATTTGGGGAAACTGATACTTTTTTTGCATAGTTAGATTATTGGTGGAACTGGACTTTGACCCTTTCAAGGTTAATTCCAAATAGTCAATTAATTAATGTAACCAATGAAAAAAATAAGATTAATTTAATATGTAAATAAACATAGAATTTTGGTTCCTTCATTATAAGAACCCTTGGAGTCCTTCTTGATGGACCTTGGCATGATAGTTTGCTTTATTGTGTGGTGCTGCTGCTCCCCTCCATACCCAAGTCTTCTGTACCGAGTTCATGATGTGTTCAACCCCAACAGGTTTCCTTGGTAGGAAGTTCTCTGTTTGGTTTTTAAAGTATGTGTACGCCATGTGTTCTCAAACGTTGCCAGGGTTGATTGATCAAACGAATATGTTTTCTTTAACTGATTTGTATATTTTCCATTTAGAGTTGTCTTTCAACAGATTTTTGTTATAGGCCTGTTGCGCTGTGTCTAACCAATCATCTCTAGTGTTCTGGTTGACAACTCATTAAGGTGGTTGGTTCAGACTCTTGTTTCCTAACACCCAACTACGGTTGTTGGTTGTTGATTCCAACCACCTAAATAAGACATGTTTGTTTCCACATTGGCGTAAGTTACACAACTGTATTCAACCATTGACTGTACTCTGTTCCAGAGTAGGTTACTCAAGTCACAGATTTGGACTCAATTACGTCACCAATAAATTGACTTTTGAATTGACTTGCGATCTGTTCAAAAGATTTGCGGCTTGACTTGGACTTGTAGTCATTGGACATGTGCCTTGGAAGGTAAATATAGAATAGTTAAAACTAAGGAAAAACTTGCCTTCTTGACTTGTTCTGGGCTGGTAGTTTAAGTGATTTTAGTTGAAAGACATCTAAGTTACGTTAGCGACATTGCACCTATTCCATTTGTAATAGCGATACAAAGAGTTTTACATTCAGTCAGATGACTATGTAAGTTTGCTGTCAAGAATTTGGCCTTGTTCTAATCTTTGCCAGCTAGTTAGTTACTGTAGCTAATAACTAGCTAACACATATAAACATACAGAACGCAAAGAGCTGTTAGCTCATGGCTAACCTATGTAAAAAAGTCAGACAATTTTGCTAATGGCAGATAGAATAGGCCCGCCCCTCATCATGATCATACTTCAACATACAATGCATATTTGCTATAATAAATAAAATGTTGCATTTCAATATTAGTGTACTAGATTATCAACTGCTGATTAAAATTAACCCATAAAATAATAGTCACTCACAAAAAGTGCACCTTAAGTTGAAAGGACTTGCTTTGGACTAATAGACTAACTATAGCTAATAGTGCTTAAAAGACTTGAGACTAGACTTAGACTTGCATGCAGTGACTTGAGAGTTGACTTAGACAAGTCTGAAGTAACATAAAAACATGTCTGCTCTGTGCTCTCTCTCTCTCTCCCCCCCTCAGAGATGTGGTACTGGGTGTTCCTGTGGTGCCTCTTCTCCTCCCTCTTCGTCCATGGGGCGGTGGGCCTGCTCATGTTGGTTATGCTGCAGCGTCACAGGAGAGGCCGTGTAATCACCCTGGTTCTGGTCAGTGTGGGCTTCCTGGCCTCCCTGGCCGGAGGGGTCATCACCAGTGAGTCTTCACCCGTTCAGTGTCTGTCTGTGTTCATGCCTGCGTATTGTAGAGCTGCGACCATTAAAATCAATCACGTTGATAATGAAAATAGTGGGCAATGGATGGAAATGTTGATTAGTTGGGTATAGGTGAGAAGCAGCAGCAAAGCACCGTACGATGGAGGAGACTGCATGTGTCTGCTTTCCGTAGAACTCTGCATGCTAAGGGTGAGAGTAGAGATCTTTCTGCATGCATTGCTAAATGGTGCATTAACTGAACATTTGTTAAACCGGTGGGCTGCGCGTACATGAGGAGTCGCTAGCATGATAAGTGTCCCCCTGCTTAGAGCTGATGAATCATGCCATGAGTGTCATAGAAACTATAAGCAAAATGCTTCTCTAGTTAAACTCAATTTATCGAGTTATAGGGTTGTTGTCTGTGTGCTTCAGGCTAGAAGCTATTTTTACAGCTGCCTGTTATAAGATTCTCAGCAACATCTAATATGTCCTAATTCATGCAATTCTGGATGAATGTCAGCCTAAAATATACATTTTAAGTGTGTTTTAGCATACTATTTTACTTATTCATAATTTATTTAAACTGACGAGTATAACAGTTTTGTTAGAATCTGTTGCTATACTATCGTGAATGCATTGAAAACATTTTTGTTTGTTTTATTACTGCTATGTCGAGTTGTCAAGATGAGGAAAAACACACATTTAACATATAAATAATATAACACCTGTATTTGATTGGGTATTTGTTTATCCTATTATTCAATAATCAAAGTCGTTTTTAGGTGCAGGCCTATTGATCTGATTGTATAGCTTTTTTCTTGTCTCTATCACCTCTAATACATGCCCATGATTTTCATCCCTGATTTCACCACAGTGCCACATAGTACTGAATCTATCACAGTGGATCTGTCACAGTGGATTTTTGCAATGCTCCATAGTACTGGATCTGTCACAATGGATCAATTACAATGTTACACAGATCCCCTGTGATATATCCAGTACTACCTCAGTTGATCTATTACTGTGGCACATAGTTTGGGCTTTTTCACAGAGGATCTTTTCCAGTGGCACATAGTACTAGTTCTATCACAGTGGATCTATTTCAGGTACACATAGTACTGGATCAAATAATCTTTGCTAGGTTGTACTGGATCTCTACACTGTCTGTGGGCTCATAGGGCTCTGGTCAATAGCAGTGCGCTATGTAGGGAATCATGGACCATGTGACTGAGCGTAGACTAGGAGCTCACGGCTGAATGACAGAACAGGAGGACATGGCTGAATGAATCACACTCAATCATACAGAGCCAAGCCAGGCCATAAATAGCTAGACCACTTTATTATTGATGTGGAAGCTCGCTGAGCGAGAGTGCAGTCTATTGGCTGCTGTGCATTGCCTCATGTGTATGCTAAAATGGCTAAAGCTAACTGCTGTGTTTTGGCATCGGCGAGCTGCGCTCTTCCCAGGGGGCTGGAACGTGAGGTTACTCTGCGGTCGACTGGTTAAAGACAGACGTCAACAACTTTGAGCCAGCTTATGGGAAAATCTCTTGCCTTGTTTTTTCTCTTTCATAAATAATATTTGTAGTTTTTATTTTACTCAGACAATTGTACTTCAGGGAACTTCCAAACAGATGGTTTCCATGGTGACAGCAATAATGTTGCATTATATGGGAGGTGTGACTAATGTGAAGGAAGACCGAGATTACAGACTACAGGGGGCGATTTGGCTCGCAGCCAGGAAGTAACACTGTAGACGAGTAGATACTCAATCGTCCTCCCCCTGGTCATGTGGATCCACATACTTATACGTCCAGCTTCTAAAACTGTCCAGAAGATTCCATATAGATGACTTTAGATTTAACCAGGTAGCCTTTGTTTGTTCATTACTGTCTACATGTGCCTCCGTCGGTGCATTAATGCGTTGAACAGTCTAAAGCTGTTTGATAAGATTTGGCTGTCCTGTCCTGTCCTGTCAGGAAGCCCTTTGTGTGTTTTTGTATTTACATTCATGTCCTACAAGATGAGGGGAATGAAAGGGGTGCTTTTTATACCTATTTTTCTATTACACTTTTTTATTTTTTGGTTTCATTTGTAAAAACCAAAATATAAATACACATTGATGAACACACTTCATTGCTGTGTGATTCCGTGTCGTTTTCATCATGTGTCCTCAGTGCACATCACGAGAAACAACATTCAGGTCATGCACAGCATTGGCATTCCAGGGACATATTTAAACCTAGGACACCAGATGGGTGCAATTAATGATGAGGTAAAACAGAAAACCCTCATGCTCCGGCCTTTGTGGTGTAGGCTTTGAATACCCCTGATCTCCTTGTGTGTCTCCAGGTGCGGCGGTGGCGGGGGTCTACCGAGTAGCAGGGAAGGACATGGCTCCCCTGCAGGCCCTGGTGTTCGGAGTGGGCCAGACCACACTCTCCGTCATCATCTCCTTCTCACGCATACTGGCCACTCTCTGAACAGATGACCCCTCCACACAGATGGACTACTGACACACCACAGACATAAGAGGAATGCGAAAAGGAGGGTCCTATGAGAGCGACATTCCCACAAGCACGAGAGCGACATTCCCGTGCAGTTACAGATGCAGTAATGGACAGAACTGCTGGTTGAACTGTTATGACGGTTGTGTAGTATTTGGAGGAAAATGGAATACAGTAATTTGGGTGAGGAAGATGATGGAACACGTTCCAGAAACGTTGAGATTCAGAAGAGTACTCACCTGTGTCTATTGCCTGCCACAGCTGACCCTTTCCCAGAATTCCCTCTGCTATGACAAGTGATTTCTCAATGCAGGCGTCACTCCTTTGTGTCCTACTGTACTTCATTAGGCTACCCACCAGGTGGCACTGTGCTCAGCGTCAAGTGCTCAAGTGTCAAGTCTGTGAGGCCACATCCTGGAATGAAACCCATGTAGTTTTCGGTCAGTTCTGCCAGGGGCTGCTGGGACCTGTGCTTTAGAGGGAGATGGTTTTGTCTCCACAGCCTTCTGTTGCACTTAATGGGGAATATCCTACATTTTGTTTAAGTATTGAACAATTTAAACAAAATGTACTTAATTGTAAACTTCATAGTTCATGGTTCTTTAAGGGCCGTGGTACACAGAGGACGATTGCCAGAAGATGGACCTCTGAAGACCCTGTCTTCATATTGAGGTGCCATAAAGGTGGTTGTCAACTCCAGAATGTTGGTCGACTGAACTAGCTTTCAGTGTTAATGAACAAACCAACCACAACCGTGGAAATCCTAATAACCATTCCTTCTTGTAATCTTTCAACTATATCAGCATTGTTTTTGGTTTAATGCATACTCCATGTGTTGTTTTCTTCATGAGGAAGAGAGAAAATGATGAGTGATGTCCCTTTTTTTTACCAAATATTTTGATCATGTTCATGGAATGTTGTAGAAGGTTATTTGTTGTTTCCTTTGGTTTTAAGAAACTTACCACACCTGCAACAGACTTTCTCATTGCTGGTTCTGCAACATTTCTGGTTCTGCTGGCTATAGAACAATGTGAACAGGGAACAAAGGCTCCAAACACCCCAAAACACATATACAGTGGGGAGAACAAGTATTTGATACACTGCTGATTCAGCAGGTTTTCCTACTTACAAAGCATGTAGAGGTCTGTCATTTCTTTCATAGGTACACTTCAAGTGTGAGAGATGGAATCTAAAACCAAAATCCAGAAAATCACATTGTATGATTTTCAAATAATTAATTAGCATTTTATTGCATGACACAAGTATTTGATACATCAGAAAAGCAGAACTTAATGTTTCGTACAGAAACCTTTGTTTGCAATTACAGAGATCATATGTGTCCTGTAGTTCTTGACCATGTTTGCACACACTGCAGCAGGGATTTTGGCCCACTCCTCCATACAGACCTTCTCCAGATCCTTCAGGTTTCGGGGCTGTCGCTGGGCAATACGGACTTTCAGCTCCCTCCAAAGATTTTCTATTGGGTTCAGGTCTGGAACTGGCTAGGCCACTCCAGGACATTGAGATGCTTCTTATGGAGCCACTCCTTAGTTGCTCTGGCTGTGTGTTTCGGGTCGTTGTCCAGCTGGAAGACCCAGTCACGACCTATCTTCAATGCTCTTACTGAGGGAGGGAGGTTGTTTGCTAAGATCTCGCGATACATGGCCCCATCCATCCTCCCCTCAATACGGTGCAGTTATCCTGTTTCCTTTGCCGAAAAGCATCCCCAAAGAATGATGTTTCCGCCTCCATGATTCACGGTTGGGATGGTGTTCTTGGGGTTGTACTCATTCTTTTTCTTCCTCCAAACACGGTGAGTGGAGTTTAGACCAAAAAGCTAAATTTTTGTCTCATCAGACCACATGACCTACTCCCATTCCTCCTCTGGATCATCCAGATGGTAATTGTCCAACTTCAGACGGGCTATGGACATGCGCTGGCTTGAGCAGGGGGACCATGCGTGCGCTGCAGGAGTTTAATCCATGACGGCGTAGTGTGTTACTAATGGTTTTCTTTGAGAATGTGGTCCCAGCTCTCTTCAGGTCATTGACCAGGTCCTGCCGTGTAGTTCTGGGCTGATCCCTCACCTTCCTCATGATCATTGATCCCCCACGAGGTGAGATCTTGCATGGAGCCCCAGACCGAGGGAGATTGACCGTCATCTTAAACTTCTTCCATTTTCTAATAATTGTGTCAACAGTTGTTGCCTTCTCACCAAGCTGCTTGCCTATTGTCCTGTAGCCCATCCCAGCCTTGTGCAGGTCTACAATTTTATCCCTGATGTCCTTACACTGCTCTCTGGTCTTGGCCATTGTGGCGAGGTTGGAGTCTGTTTGAGTGTGTGGACAGGTGTCTTTTATACGGAGTTCAAACAGTTGCAGTTATTACAGGTAATGAGTGGAGAACAGGAGGGCTTCTTAAAGAAAAATTAACAGGGCTGTGAGTGCCGGAACTTTTACTGGTTGGTAGGTGATCAAATACTTATGTCATGCAATAAAATGCTAATTAATTATTTAAAAATCATACAATGTGATTTTCTGGATTTGTGTTTTAGATTTCGTCTCTCACAGTTGAAGTGTACCTATGATAAAAATGACAGACTTCTACATGCTTTGTAAGTAGGAAAACCTGCAAAATCACCAGTGTATCACATACTTGTTCTCCCCACTGTAAATATACAGTGTACAATATAGTTATTTCTCCAAATGCTCTCCATGCTGTGGTATGAGCAATGACAGACTGTTCGGTGTGCAGATAGTTTCTAGAAACCTTAAGAAATTAACACTTAAAAAATGTGTCTGGACCCTTCTGTTACATGCCACTTGCATCAAAAAGACAGAATTTGTTACATAATTGTGAACCAATCTTTTAAGCTTTGCACTTTCTAAATGTTGGTGATCCTACCTTACCGAAGTGGTGTCAGGATAGGGTAGATAACCATTATCCCTGTTTGATATATGTCCATGCAAGTCTAGACCAGTCCAGGTTGGCCATCAT
This sequence comes from Esox niger, assembly GCA_016801105.1. Taxonomy (NCBI): domain Eukaryota; kingdom Metazoa; phylum Chordata; class Actinopteri; order Esociformes; family Esocidae; genus Esox; species Esox niger. Next base: position 24,571 of record JACXGJ010009026.1, read on the forward strand.
GCTGATGCAATAGCAACTCTGACCAACAAGCGTGTCTGGGTATGGTCAGAGATGGGATATCTTTTGCTACTTGGTTTTTACAGGGTGTTATAGAGGTAAAATTATGTACTGACCAAAGTAATAGGGAAGAATTTGAATTTGACTGGGAGTAGATGAATTTCTGCTTGAGAAAGAGCTTGAGTAGATCTCCTTAGTTATGGTTCAAATTTATTAGTAAAGGGATATTTCAGGGTTTTGGCAATGAACACTTTTTATAAACTTTTACAGTCAGATAAAATTGTCAATATTATTATACATCTGCTGCAGTTCGAAAGGAGTTGCTAACTAGCACTAGCGCAATTGCTAATTAGCATTGCTAGCAGATGGACTAATCTAGATTTTCAGTAAATTGGTTTATGCTTGTTAGCATTGGCCTGTGAAACTACCTCTATCTTCCTTTCAACAGGACAGAGATAATATATATATATATCTGATTCTGTAGAACAAGATGAAGGGCATTGTTGCCAAAATCTTGATGTATCCCTTCAAGGTTGAGAGGTTGGAATCCTGCCGCTACTTGGCTGTTGTGGCAACAATGTTGTCTGGACCCTATAAATCTCTCTTTAAAGCGCCATGCCTGGGGAAGGTCAGATACTCAGGTTGCTTCCTAAATGGCGCCAAGTTTTTTATATAGGGCACTACATCGATACAAGCTCAATTGGGGCTCTGGTCAAAAGTAGCACACTATATAGTGTATGCGATGCTAT
>JACXGJ010009027.1:0-25338 GCA_016801105.1 Esox niger
CACACACACACACACACACACACACACACACACACACACACACACACACACACACACACTTACAGGTAGTAGAGTTTCCCCGCTAAAGGTAGGTCGAATCTTCTGTAGTCAACCCCAGACTCTATAGCCATGGGCTGGCAATATTCCTATACACAGAAAAACAAAAAACATTGATTTAGATATGGGGCCACAACCGCCATGTCACAGAATAATGTGTGTGTGTGTGTGTGTGTGTGTGTGTGTGTGTGTGTAGGAAAGTGGGGTTGTGTGTGCATGATCATTGCCACTGGAGGGAGACACAGAAAAGTAATGCAGTTGGAAGTGTGGCAGCCTAGTGCATGCGTTTGAAAGTCTGTCCTAACTTGTAGACAAGGCATTGTGTCATGTTTTATTTATCCAGCTATCTGCCATCCTTTTTCCATTGAAGAGGTACAGCGGAGTAGAAACTTCTGCTGCCGAGTTCAAACTTTCCCTGGCAGTATAAAACGTCAACAGGATAAATGTCAGCGAGAGCGACACAAACTATAATCATAATTTCTCCCATTCCCCGAAAAAAGGACAAGAAAAGAAATGTATATCATCAAACGATGGCCGTGCCAGGCGAATCAGTATTCCATGACAGCTTGGAGCAAATTATGAAATCAGTGAATTTGTGCCACTGGCCTCCTTGAGCTGAGGGATAATTAGCAATCACCACAAAGCAAGGAGACTGAAATACCCCCATTCTTCTCAATCCGCTGTCAACTTCTTATCTCTGCGCCCGCTCACACGAACAGAGTTCCCACTCTGAGCCAGTTGGTTGAATCAGGCTTAATAACAACCTGACAAACTCTCCATCCCCTCGCACAAAAGGGACGTGTCATTTCATCAACCCAAGCCGCGACCTCACCGAGCAGCGCCATGGCCGACAGGGTAAATAGTCCCTCCGCCATCTCGGTGTCGCATCGTGCGGCTAATGCCCGCCCCCCCACCACCTTTTTTTGTCTCTTTGATTTGTCTCTACCTATAGATGCCTGATGGGTCACTCAGAGCTCGTCTTGAAGGGAGAACAGATGAACAAATATGAGAAAGGGAGTGAGAGTGCCATGACGGCAACACAATCAGCAAAGATGATGATGATGGCGTCGTCAGTTATTTATAATCAGATGAGCATGAGGCCTTCCAGGTCATTACATGATTACCAACTCAAAGAGTTTGGTAACTCCTCACTCCTCCCTCACAGATTTCGCCCACCTATGTACTCCGCTTTCCCCTCACACCCCCATCTTAGGGTGTTCCTCTCCACACCGCAACTTCTCCAATGACCTCCTGCTTGGCATCACGAATGGTCCAGTCCGGCAAGCAGGTAGTCGCGTAGTCACTGGCGGGACGGCCTACCGGGGTACACTCGCCGTCGCCCTCTTGTCAAAGAGCCGCCTTGACAGACATGAGAATCAGAGTCTCTTTAGAGAAAGTCACCTTAACACATGTAGCTACAATACCGTCATTGTCCTAGCTGTCCGCCACTCTCTCTCTCTCTGGACAGCTGTTTAGCATAAAAACGAGGTGCCCCCCCTTCCCTCTTTTCTCTGCCTGTCGCACCTCAGAAAAAGTTGCTTTTGAGTTTTTCAAAGAGTGCGGTGCCATTGAGCATCAACAAAAGCCAAGGATAGCTGACTACTGCTGCCTGATGAGGTCCACTCCCTCATTACCAACACCAGAAAACATTTGATGCTTTTTTTTGTTTGGGCCAGAGAATTGACCAGGCCTCAAAGAACACGGGGTGGGCAGGCTGAAAAAGAGATGGAATGGGGGGGACCGTCGTCGCCCATTCATCCGTGTGTGTCTTACAGCCTGTGTGGAGGGAGAGAGGAAAGGGAGGGAGGGATGGAGAAAGGAGAGCGAGGAAAGAGAAAGCTTAAAAACAGCGCCTTTATGCTGGCCCGTCCTGGACGACTCTTCTGACTTCAAAGTGTTTTCACAAACTGGGTAACGACTGAGTTTGTGTGTGGTGAATATATTCAATCCAGACAAGGCTATGGGGCGGGGGGGGTAGGGGGATAATGTGAGAACCCTTATTACACCTAATGATCTGTTCCCTTAAAGTGTGACTGCACTGGGTCCTGGATGGTTTGTTCCACGGGGTCGTTCTCACAACCTCCCTCTGCCTCGGCTGCTCCTCTTGGGGAAACATCTTTTGAGTGTAGGGGCCCGCCTTTTGGTGATCCAGGACCCCCTCCCCCCAATCAGCTTCACCACTCTGGACCTCCGCAACTCCCAGCCGGAGCTGACCGTTTCACACCCATCACATGCACGCACGCAATATCCAACTGGATGGTTAGGGCTGTGTCCCGTCTACACCTGGCCACTAGGGGCACCACTTAACCTCCAGAGAGGATCAGAAACTCACATCAGTACTCATATTTAGAGGAAGGGGGAGAGAAAGAACAGTGGGAAATGAAAAAAAAGACGAATTAAGAGAAACACAGGAGGGTCAAACTCCAGGGTTGTCAGTGATTTTTGCTCTGCATCATCTATTAAGTGGATGGGACCTCCTGACAGAGAAGTTCCGATTTGGTCTGCCACACCCACCCAAACTAATGTCCAACTAATATTCTGGAGACAAAAAAAAACTATGAATGAACGTCAGTCAGAATTAAGAAAAGGCCACAAAAAAACATCAAAATTAAACGGCAGTACAGGGAAACCAACTATCGCAAGGCTATCTCCATTCTGTTGGATTGCACTGGAAAATAGATGATTTGAACCCCCATTGTTATGGAACGATGATTCATAAGAGGTACACTAAATGCCAAAAGGACAATAGCAGTCATCAATCATCCATTTTCCATTCACTAGGAACTCGTTAGCGGGCGACTCTTCAAAACCCCTCTACGCAGGTCCTTAACAGACGAAAGGCCTTCACTAGAGAAGAACACAGTCCTTTCAGTGCTTCATCATCCCCTTGGAGCACAGCACACCGCAACTCTGCACTTTCATATTAAATTGTTCCTTTTTGATTTACTCCCCCCAAAGGTATGGGCTGCCATACATGGAGCAATTAGCCACCACAAAAGACGGATGAGGGGAAAGATAAGTAAAAGGAAAAAAAATATACTGTATCTTTCGTTGGCATCAAAGGAAGACAGAGGAAAAAGTAGTTACACACAGAGTCCTGACCTTAAAGATGCAGCGAGGGGGAACACGGAGCTGGGTAGAAAGAGAGTGCAGTGGCTTTTCCAAGGACAGAAGAGAGAGGATGGTATCTCTCAGTCTTTGTCATCTTTAGCGTGCCATGGTGATGTGCTAAAGCCGCGTGAGTGCTAAGAGTAGGTGGTGAGTGGACAGGCAACGAGTTGGGTTGGACAGCAACATTGGGTTTGGCACTGCAGTTTGGGGGGGGGACGACGACGACGACTCATCAACGCTGGAGAGGGAGGGATTAACACCCAATACTCCAGGTCAGGAGACCGGAAAGGTCAGAGGCGGTTTTCACACCCTGACTCATTCGCTGACCTCTGCCCTCATCCCCCTCCCCGCACACACGCTGACTGTAGGTGCAAAGAGCCAGAGAGATGAAATCATTGGTCCCTTCCAGGTTTAATTCACTCTATTAAGGGTTGCTTGGGGGGGTGGAGCCTTCCGCCTGCCCCGTCACAATCCCACCACCCTCGGCTCTCATGGCTGGACATCCAGGACTGTGTGGAAGTGAGTCCTCCCCCCCAAAACCAGATGGCCTTACAAAGGGGTACATGGGTGCCTGAAAGGGAGCGAGAGGAGAGAATGGGCCCAGGAGCATTCTAGGGAGGCAGTCTGGATTAGGAGGGTGAGTGATGGGAAGGGGTGCATTTTTTGGAGCAGGGTGACTTTAAGGCCCTGGTGAAAAACCAAAGTGCAGGGGGGGGGGGGGGGGGGCAAACCGTGGCGCTCCGCTGAACCCCAAAGTCTTCATTAAAATTTCCCAAGCAGTTTCTGGGCATTAGCCAATGTGTGTGTGTGTGTTCGTGTGTGTGTTTTCCCAGCCGCCACTCAACCCTCCCATTAAGAGAGTCAATGTCCCAACATTTATTTCCACTATTTAGTTTTAGAATACCTATGAAAAGTGGAAGAATGTCTTCCTGTTTTCCTCTCCTGCAAAAATTATGATAAAATTATTCGGCAATTATTTATGGTCATAGTCCCTACAAACACCTTGTAATTATCCGCGGTGCTGCTGTGATAATGGCTCTACCTGCTTACAATAATGCTATTAAATTGCAAAGCAGTTTCAGAACATTTCTAGCTTCCATCCACAGTCCTGCCCCCCCATTCCCCTCCTCACCCACTCCCTCAACCCTTTCTCTCCTCACTTTGAAATGCAAGCAGGCTGGTTCATTCCCTCCACACTCGGCTGCCCGCTTCCCATTCACACAGCCGGCGTCGCATTCGTCCTGTCTGTCTGCCTTACCCGCCCTGATCCCCCACGCTCTCGCTTTCTCTCTCTCTCTGTGTTTATTTGAGTCTTTTAGCATCTCCAGGTATGATCAAAGACAGCTTTGTGACACCGTGTGTGCTTCTCAGGTAAAAACACATCAAAAAAGAGAAAATTGGAACAAGACAGACACAGCAACAAAGGTGTGTGTGTGTGTGTGTGTGTGTGTGTGAGTGAGTGACTGTGTGTGTGTTTGTGTGAGACAGAAATGTTAGGTGTAGCGAGAGGTATAAACGAATGAATAAATTAAAAACGATGGAAGAGGGGAAAACTGTCTTTACCTTCAACACGTCGATGAAAGGCAGGAAGGCGTCCCTCTGAAGTCCGTTTTTGTACAGATCTGAAAGAGGAGGGAGGTGCTCTGTTAGCGCTGCTGTTTACCCCCCCTAATAATGTCATTCTCCCGCCACAGATTGGCACATAAAGTGGCTATTGATGAACTGAAGGATGGGTGGGGAGACAGGACAAAAGGGACAGGGGCAGTGGAAGAAAAATGGATTTCTCTACCAGCAGCAGGACCTAGCGGCAGCAGCATAAAATTCATTACATTCCCAAACAATGGTGGCGGGAGAAAAGACTCGCGCTTTTTCAGCTCGGACAATGTCCATGGACTCTTGTGAATAGACTTTCCAATTAGCTCTGCTGGAACAAATTACATCTGAAGTAGCATCACCGATAGACCAATAAAACCACAGACATAAACACACACATGCACACCACACCCACACTCAAGCTATTTTGAGACACAGATGCATAATAAGGTGTTGCTGTTAATGTTTGGGTTCAACCTTACAGTAGTTAAAAGGTGACAGTGAGGTAAGCCCGGTTTAAACATTGCCAAGGTGTGTTTTTAGCAGTGAACACGACATGGGTCGATACCAGGCATGACGGTGTGTATTGTCAGCAAAGCTTGTCAGCTGAGTAATATTTGAAATAAGCATGTTTAAGGAACCCTAAAGTGGAAAGTCATGGTAAGAAAATGGTAACATGATGAAAGGGGAATTTTAACTTGATGTAAGTTGGCTCGTCACAAATCAATTGCCATTACAAACTATAGCTTCAAACTATAGCTTCATACCACCATAGGTGCTCATGAATGGCACAGAGGTACACTGGCCCTCATTCATGAAACCTCAGAAAAGATGAGATTTGAACGTTATGATGAACTCTAAGCGTGAATCATGAAACTGTCGCATCGGGTCGAAATTAGCGTAGATGTCATCGCAGATTGGTAAATCGGATAAAGCTGTGGATGCAAGAAAGCCCTGCACCTGTCCTTATTTACATATAACGATCAGCAGCCTATGAATTTACAAATTCAACATAAATCATAAGCTGAAATGCAGAATGAACCTTTCGTCATTCTCTGTGACATAAGTCACGGAACACTTTCGCGTCTCAGCCCAGAGCCGAGGTCCTTTAAAAGAGCAAGCTCTGTCATCATCAGGGTAACTGCTCAACCCAGAACCACTGGTTTGTTTATCCTCTCACTAGTCCATTTAAGACCTTTTAGCTAATCAAGATGACAGCACACTAACTTATAACAACCATTTATGATCACCAAATATGTCAATACAGCCTGAGTGAGGAAAAGCAAGGCAAAGCAAGTTTATTAGTCTAGTGCAATGCACACAGAAAGGCATTTCAAAGCTTACAAACGCATTAACAGAAACAAGAGATAAATTGCAGAATAAAGTGAAATAAATAATACAATAATAGCCTGCGGTAGTGATACAATATTTAATATAGTGGCACGTTTGTGTGTGTTATAGTCGTCATCCTATTTTATATCAGGCCTACCTATTATAATAATAATGGTTGTGGTTACTGAAGCTGTTACGATTGTTGCTATTGTGATAATGATGGTCTTATTGCAAATCAAGCATGAACATAAAGTTTGACGTTGGTTGACACAGTCTCCGACCAGACGTGAGTTTGAACGTAAGGATTTCAACAAAGATAATGATGATGAATACCATCTCTGTCGGTGAAATTATCGTATGATCGATTTAAGATCAACTTTGATTGTATGCACATTTCATGATTGAGGGCCACTGGATATCTGGGTCAAGACCTGGTTGAGTGAGCAGCGTGATAGAAACCAGAACAGGGTCAGCTTTGATTCAAAGGAGATGCCACGATGAAGCCAAGCCTAAATAACAGAGTAGACTTCATGAAATAGGGGGAAACAAATAGGTTGAAATGTTGCCACTGAGCAATAATTATATTTTTCAAATGCTCACCTGCCCACAGTACTTTGATTTTGCACTAACGGAGGTTAAAGTCTGCTGACGTTTTTAATGAATGTCCAAAGGGCAATTTATCCCAACCTTGTTCAGGAATGGAGACATCCCACTCCAGCACCAGACCCTTTTTTTGCTGAACCGCGTAAGCGGAGCCAGCCAAGAAGTGCGAATGTCTCTTACTGACTAAATGACTGAGTCACTGCCTGCCCCTTGTTAAATAGCATAGCGGTTAGAGAAGTGGAACGGTAAACTATAGGTGCCGCGTTTGGATCTCCTCACAAGCAAAGTGAAGTACGCATTATGAATTATTCGGTACAGACAAAAACATCGCTGGCTAAAAGCTTCAGTATCAACATAGTAAGCTTCAACTAAAATTGTCTACGGTTATATTGCGACTGTTTCTGGCATGGAGAAGCTCACCTTCAGTCTTGCTAGCATTTGCTCAATTCTTATGATATATCTAGGACGTTAGATATTAGTAAGCCTATTACTGGCTAATAAGCTGTTGGAACGGCCAGTGGCAAAAGCCATACAGTTCACAGACGCTATGGTGGAGGTAAACTTAATAAGAAACATTTGTCAGTTTAACACAATGCTCAACTGTGTCTAGCGACTGCTGAAACATAAAAAGTACCTTTCACCCGGAAGACCTAAGTTCCAATCTATTGAAAGCAACGACATTTGATAATTTTATTTGTGGGCCGCAATAAAAAGTCATACATTATTGCGACTGTTTCTGGTAGATTCCACAATTCTGTGGTCTTTTCACTTGATTTAAAAGCGAGTTATTGTCACCTTTATTGCTAGTTATTGCATCAATGTCATTCACAAATGAAAGAAAAAAAAGTGCGTTGTTATACCACAAAATGAAATAGCTTTGGCAGACTCGCTAGGAATTACTCAATCCTTATGATTATTCCAGTAAGTTAGTTGATACTGATAAAGCCTATTACTGGCTAATACGCTGTTAAAACAGCCAGTGGCGAACGCCATATCAATCAATCAAATTTATTTTATATAGCCCTTTTTACATCAGCAGTTGTCACCAAGTGCTTTCACAAAACACCCGGCCTTAAACACCAGGGAGCAAACAACAGTAGTGATGAACTTCAGTGGCTAGGAAAAACTCCCTAAGAGAGCCGAAATTTAGGAAGAAACCTAGAGAGGAACCAGGCTCCGAGGGGTGACCAGTCCTCTTCTGGTTGTGACGGGGGAACATATTAGGAGTCCAAATTCTAATAGTTCGATGCATGTGGGCTAAGCCCAGAGTCTATTTAAACCTAGTCCAGATCGGAGGCATAAACAGATGGACAAGGACAGGGACAGACGGGGGGAGGGGTCAGCAGAGTGGCAGCTGAAATTATCAGGTATTGTCTTGATCTGCAACACAACCAAGAGGACTTTGGACAGGGACCGCAACGAGTCAATCCTGGTAATCCGCAGGTGTGGGTTAAGACCTCATGTACTCCTAAATTTAAAACGACAGAAAACAGGGACAATGTAGACCTTACTCCCCCAGCACAATAATAGGAAATCAATCCACCCACATTACCAAGCATCAACCAAAGGGACACCCACCAACCACAATCATCCTGAATGAGGGCCGTGTATTGCCAGCAGAGTATAGCACAATTGCACACGTGCGCAACAGGGACAACAACAAGTCAGTGACTCCGCCCCCAAATGGCATTGGAGGGAGGGCATCACAGTGGTGATGAGAGCCCACCTGGCAAGACAGCAAGGGTGGACAATATCAGGCCTTTCTGGTCACCTTCACACCCCTGGGCCAGAGTTCGCTCAATCATAGACCAGGCTGAAGAGAGTTTATAGATGCTTTTTGTGGTGGAGGTAAACTTAGTAACAATCATCAGTCAGTTTAACTGTATCAAAATCATTCACAACTGGCCAATTAGCTGTTGAAAAGGCCAGTGGCAAGAGGATTTGTTCATTGTCGACACCCATTATATGTACAGCTCTGTGGTGTAGTAGTTAACTACACAGCCGTCCATGTGGGCGACCCGGGTTTGAATCTTGAGAGGGCAACACTTTCTATTGCGGGCAGGCTGAACTAGGCTTGCCTGGTTTCTTGTTTTTTGACCAGACACAGCAAATTGTTTTCACACACCTCACCACATTACCCGTCAATGACTCATTCTTTCCTGGGTCTGTGTAGATTTTGCCTATGTTCATACTGAACTTCTGACCATTTCAACAACAGGGAAAGGTTAAGTTGTGGGATACTGACAGGTAAGTCAAATCAAACAGCCTGTATACACCAATCCTGGGTGAGTGACACATTCAATCCTGTTTAAATGTATTACCTGATCTAGAATGTTCCAGAGTCACCGTACCCATCCAACTTAGTGCCTTAACCTTGAAGTGATGTATTCAACCCATCTCTGCCTAAACACAAACAGGACAAGTTGCTATGCAATAACTAAAAAAAATGATTAGAGCTGGGGAGTATCATCCGAGCAGATTTTCCTTCAACCACATATATTCCATTTCAGTCACACCAACACATTGCGATTGGAACAAGTTATTTTCTCAAGGATCTACCACTTCCATGTCAATATTCATATTAAGTTTCAAGTTATTGTGATTCCCAATCAACCTGGCCACATAACACTGACTAATCACTGTCAGTGATGAGACCAACCATATTTGAGAATTGAGAAGTCTGACAGATATATTGTGGGTACAGTCATTGGTGTGAAGTGATGAGGGAAAGTCTAAACTGTGCTAATCTTCAGATAATAATGACACACGGAAATAGACACTTTTAGCTGGGAGAGTTTGTGTTGTTGTACATCTGGTATGATGTTAAACTTCAGCTGCATATGTCACCTATTGAACACATAACCTTCTTTAGTTCCATATGATAGCCCTACTAGCGCCGTCTTATGTGAAGATCAATACAGGAGGAATCCAGATTTTCTTTCATGTTGTCCCTGAAGGCTTAGTGCTCCATTAGCCGTCTAATTAAAAAACAAAACAAGCGTCTCTATCAAGCTCGCGTGGTGTGACGCTTTGTTCTTAATGGCTGGTAAATGTCAGACAAGCTTGTCTTTGTGTATTAGAGAGAGATATACCCTGGTTGCATTCAACTCAAAAACCCACTCAAATGCAAAGACATCGATGATGCCGAGGAGAAAGAGAGAGCCAATGTCAGGTCTTTATCTTTCCCTCCACTCTTGCTGTCTCGCTCTCTCTTACCACCTTGCTCACTTAACACTAAATGGAACATCACAACCCCGACAAAACGACTGGGGGGATTAAAGAGTTTACATGGCTTGTTTCACTGCAAGTGTATCAGATCATTATTCTTTGATCAGGGGCATATAGCAGACTGGTTCACTACAGAGATATTGTAGTTCAGGGCTGAATTTACATTTAGCGACCTTTTAGTAAGCAGATGCTCCTATGCCCGTCCAGTAATACATTTTGATATTGTCTGATCACTGGTCTTCATTGACACTGAGCCACCATCCAACAGTTTCCTAATTAGAGTTGCGTCCAGTACGGAGAGAACTATTTGCAACAGAATAAAACATGGTGGAACGTCCACCATAGGACCCAGCCATTTAAATTTCAATTGAACACCATTTTGCTACGATCCACCACTGAACAAACCCACAGGTCTCCTTGACCTACTTTGGCTACCATAAAGCCATACAGCTCTTCAGCATCAGCCCATGACAATTTATTTGAATTGCATTAAAAGTCTCACACGTGTCCACATGGATAAGATGATATCCACCCCCCTGATATTGGACAGATCTGCTTACATGTAGAAACTAAATGCGAGAGGAACATTGAGAGCCTAACAGTGTGACCGCATGACACAATGGAGTGGGCGCAACGGGAAAGTTGAGCTTAGCGCGTAGAAAACAGGTTGGACGGGATGTGAATTAGAGAGGGAGGTTTCTGATGCTGCAGAGTTAAACAATTACTGTAGGTTTTACTTCCTTTTTTTTTTTTAAGTTGCTTAGCATAAAAACAAATTCAACGGCACCAAGGGAATTGAGCTGTGTTGCTGCACAAGCTGATGACAATGTGTGAATGGGATTGCATGTCTGCGAGTTACAGCCATCCAAAACGCAGGTAGGCTTTGGGAACAAGTAGCGACGCCACCGTTGTCCAAAAGTAAAGGTTGAATTATGGAACTCGAAAAAGTGCATCAGAAACCCCAGTCTCACAGCATCTGTAGTGTGTCTCCAAGGCCCCATACACTGGATGAACTTTGACCTCACCGTCAGGTGACCTGTTGGACGTAGCCACCACCACCACTCCGGTCCTGAACAACGTCTCGAACAGCTGCTTCAGTATCATCGCGTCAGCCACGTCTGTGACCTGAGGGGAGGGACAAAAAAATAGTTACTTTAAAAGACAAACATCAAATGTGCCTTGTTATGTCCAACAAGCATTTTGTGTGTTTCCACGCACGTTTAGATAACCACCTGATAGTTGAGATAGAGCAAATAATCTCCAGAGCAGATTAGCATAGTTCACATGACACTTAATTTCTTAAATCCAAATCAAATCATTTTATTCATGATGCCTCAAACAAAAGACGTAGGGTAAAAGCAAAATTGTCTTAATGGCGCAGAGGTAAAAACTGATAGAGATCAGAGGATAACGTAAAAAAACATTGGAAAAAGATCCTAACACAGGGAATATGTAAACAAAGGGGGAATAAAAAGGAATAACAACTGCTAACGACAATTCAGTGGCCCTGGTTGTGGCCAAGCATGCACGCCCCTACACCTGGCTGTGAATGGTCAGAGCGGCTTTCTGTCGAGGACAAGTAGCCAAGCCAATGAGCTAATCAACTCCGACAAGAGCGAGAGAATGAGACAGAAAGAATAACAAAAAAATGAATATGAACGGGAGCCACAATGGCAGACAAAGCGACTCCACAGATGGCCGCACACAGGTGTGTGAAGTGCGTGCATGTGTGGGTGTGTGTGTGTGAGACAGAGGTTACTTTGTGAAGAGGGCTACTGTCCCTGAGAGGCCACTGGCCCACACAAGGCCTCAACTGTCATTATCCAAAAGCACAATGGAACAGCTGCCTTTTCCAGCTCCAACACTGACAACCACATGGCAGTACAGTGAACACGGACGACGATCACGCCAAGAGGACGTTGACAAACATCGCGAGCAACTGACCGACTAGCTTGGTGTTGCAATAAAAAGTTGTGACATTTCCGTCCCCCCCTCCGCGTCGCCATGTCAAGCTGTGGACCTCGTCAAAGCTATGCGGAAGGCGTACGACCGCCAGACTGGGGAACATATGGAGGCTTTATTAGCCTGGAGGGTCTTCAGCGTCAGTGCGCCGACCCTTCTAACCCGCCGCCGTTGCTCCATTAGCATCTGAGCTAAAGCCTTTGGTTTAGCCACAAGGCAGCAAGAGGCACGCAACTCACAGCAAAGAGAAGACACTCGTGTTCGCGTGAGAGTGTGTGTGTTAAACACATCCTCATAAAGCCAAGGAGCCTCCGTCTTGCTGTCTCACTGAATAGGCCTAATTTCCGCTAGCCGCTGTTTTTTTATTTTCATTACAAAAGAATCATTTAATTATGACCTTCTATCCAACCTGTATTTGTTTATTCATGGGCCCTAAACACGGTGCACACTCCAAGGGACGATATTGATTGCTGAGAGAGAGGGAGAGAGAGTGAAAGAGAGGAAGGTTTCCCAGGGGAAAAGGAAAGGAGGGGGCTAATATACGGCACTTGTGCGACACAAAAAAACGGGGCGACCGCCGTCGATATTCAAATGAGCATCCAATTACTCCAGCGGGGAGTCATTTTATCGCCGCGTTGCACTCTGTGCCAAATTAAGCCTCTTTTGATCTTACACCTCTTTAAGTGCAGCACAACTCAACCTACGAGGGATTTCACAGATAGGCCATCGCACTGACAGACGGTCTGAAACAATGGGAGCCTCGAGCGCTTTCTCCCCACTCTCTCACCTCTCCTCACTCTCTGTCTTTCCCTCCCGGTCTCTCCATCCCTCGCTTGGCCTCGGGCTTCCTTCTCAATGCCCGGTATTCATTAGAGAAAGACTCGGAGGGGGACAAAAGGGGGGGAAGGCTACAAATTACTGATAATGGCGCAGTGCTAATGAAGAGAATGGAGAAATGTCATTAGCATTTAAGAGGATAAGATCCATCTGACCCGCTGCCGCAGCCAGTCGCTTTCCAGCGCCACTCACTTAAGGAAGCAGAAGAGTGCGACTGATACCCACATAGCCTCATTTGCATGGCTGAGTGGAGGAGGATGCTGATTGGTATGGACCCTTAAACCCCCCCACCATTCTACACTCCTTCCCTCCCTCCCCTCCATCCTGTTGTTAATGCATTACAAACAACGACACACGTGTGTTGTCCCAGTTCGCCGGTAGCAACAGTTGACGAGCAAAGAAAGCCAGGCGACCGTAAACAAAACAAATCATTGGGCCAGCGAGAGAAGAGAGTTCACATTCTGAAAAGGCAGGATGAAATGAGCCGCTCTTCTCCCAGCCAGATGAAGCCCGGGAGCGAACCGAGGCAGACACCACTGCCTGCTGTGACCTTTGACCCCCGTACAGACAAATTACAATTATATCTGCGCGTCTTGTTATTGTTAACACAGAACCAATGCTGTAAGCTTCTCTGTAAATGACACCTAGGTAGCATGACAGAGACCTAATGTGAGTGCTTATAATCTTGGTATATTGTCGATTTCAAGTTTGCTTTGGTGGGTGTGAACCAGTCCTTCTACACCTTACTGAGGTCGTACCCACAAAGCAGGGCTCCTGAGGTAAATTTATGGAAAACGTTGTGGGGGAAGACTGGCTGGTAGATTATGTTGAGATTGTCTTTCAGTTTGCCAACGGTTAACTTTCACAGTCAAAAGGTTTGCACATTTTGGCCAACGTGCCTGGGCACGTAATTGAAAGGTGGCGATCTTATTCGCGTCCGGTGAACATCACACCTGTGAGTATGTTTGGGAAATAAAAAACGTATTTAACCATTGTTGGACTCTAATAAAAAAGGCGCATATGATCCAGGGCAAATGTGTGGAGATGAAAGTTCCTCCATGTTCTGAAAACACAGAGCCAGGTGTACTGGTATACTATATCTCTGTTTCAGCACCTGAGTGTGCCCAAGTCTGGCTGTACATTGCTGCTACACTTAAACAAACCACTAGGTGGCTCCAGACCTGTTTAAGAGAGTCAATCTCCCATGACCACAAGTCCAAAAATGAACAGGAAAACGAATGTGCTTCAGAGCCATTCTGAGTGTGATATAGCCTCCTATAAAAGATTACTATAAGAGAGATGTTCATGTGTTTGAAGGAATTGCCAATTCTTCTTAGCCACAGAAAACCCTGCTGACTAATTTGACCGTCGGTTTTATTCGTCTGTGCAGTTGATGGTTGAAGAGAGCGCCGCTCGTTGTATTGCGCCTTTTGTTGTGCTGTTTGTCAGAACGTTCTGTGTTCAAAAACATCTGCATGAGTCACCTCAAGTTCTCCTCCTCCACACATACACACACCTGAAACTCGTCGAAACACAAGAGGCAGGTTTCATTGCTGATCTCCATGGCAACCGGCAAAATGGGGTCATAGGTGAACATTTTCCCTAGCCTCCGTTGAGGCGTGCTTTGTTTCCTCTGGTGGATCCCTGTATATAAAAAACATTACACAAACATTACCCACAAACACCTAAAAGCACACCTGTATTTTTGGTAGTGGCAGCAGTAATTTCAAATATATGCACAATGGTAAACAAGTACAGAATGGCATCAGGACAAGTAGACACTAAAGCAAATATAGCATGGAGAATGTAAGGGAGGTGTTAAGACTAACTCAACGTCAAACAAACTTCTAACAGCTGTGTACTGAAAATCAGAAAATGCACCCAGGAGAATACTAACTTTGGTGGACATCCAACATGAAGCTGTTGAAATGGACCCTTTTCTTGCGAATGTTATCCACATTAGAGAAGAACATATCCATAAGCATCGTCTTCCCTGTGCCTGGAAGTCACCAATGATGATAAGAGACACATTGATCATAAAAAGTAGCTACTACTGTTAAATTAAGGTACCGAAAAGTATGATGATAACATGCAGTTAGCTTGCCGACAGTTGTCAGCATTAAAGTAATTGCTGCCAAGTGTTAGCTTTCACATACTGTATGAATCAACTGACCTAAATGTAATGTCATAATCTGTGGTCTTCTGTTTTCACAAATTATTTGCCACTGGTCACTGACAAGCCCGTTTCCAAAAACGTTGTGGCAATGAAACGGAATGCAATGATGTGCAAATAATTTATTCCTATATTTACTTGAAAATAGTAAAAAGACAACATCAAATTATATTGTATTGTTTTTGGAAAACGTACATTTAGAATTGAATGCTAGCAACAAGGGGCAGGGGCATGTATAAATGTTTGTAACGTTTATGGACAGGATATAGAGGCGCAGTCGGGGTGGGGAGGGGTTGAAGTTCGGTGGGCTGGGGATCTCATCGCTGCTTTTTGCAGATTATGTGGTCCTGATGGCATCTTCGATCTGTGACCTCCAGCACTCACTGGATCGGTTTGCAGCCGAGTGCAAAGGGGTGGGGTTAAGGATTATCACCTCTAAATCTGAGCCCATGGTTCCCAGCAGGAAACCGATGGAGTGCCTCCTCTGGGTAGGGAATGAGGCTTTATCCCAAGCAAACGAGTTCAAGTATCTTAGGGTCTTGTTCGCGAGTGAAGGAAAAATGGAGTGGGAGATTGGCCGGAGAATTGGAACAGCGGAGTATTGCATTCAATTTACCGAAACGTTGTGACGAAAACATAGCTGAGCCGGAAGGCATACAGTGGGGCAAAAAAGTATTTAGTCAGCCACCAATTGTGCAAGTTCTCCCACTTAATAAGTTGAGAGGCCTGTAATTTTCCATCATAGCCCACTTAAACTGTGAGACAAAATTAGAAAAGAAAATACAGAAAATCACATGGTACGATTTTTTATGAATGTATTGGTAAATTATGTTGCAAAATAAATATTTGGTCAATAACAAATCTTAATCTCAATACTTTGTTATATACCCTTTGTTGGCAATGACAGAGGTCAAACGTTTTCTGTAAGTCTTCACAAGGTTTTCACACACTGTTGCTGGTATTTTGGCCCATTCCTCCATGCAGATCTCCTCTAGAGCAGAGATGTTTTGGGGCTGTCGCTGGGCAACATGGACTTTCAACTCCCTCCAGAAATGTGCTATGGGGCAGAGATCTGGTGACTGGCTAGGCCACTCCAGGACCTTGAAATGCCAAAAACCTAAACACATTTCATCTTCAATTCCCTTGCTGATGGAAAGAGGTTTTCACTCAAAATCTCACGATACATGGCCCCATTCATTCTTTCCTTTACACGGATCAGTCGTCCTGGTCCATTTGCAGAAAAACAGCCCCAAAGCATGATGTTTCCACCCCCATGCTTCACAGTAGGTATGGTGTTCTTTGGATGCAACTCAGCATTCTTTCTCCTCCAAACACGACCAGTTGAGTTTTTACCAAAAAGTTATATTTTGGTTTCATCTGACCATATGACATTCTCCCAATCCTCTTCTGGATCATCCAAATGCTCTCTAGCAAACCTCAGATGGGCCTGGACATGTACAGGCTTAAGCAGGGGGACACGTCTGGCACTGCAGGATTTGAGTCCCTGGCGGCTTAGTGTGTTACTGATGGTAGCCTTTGTTACTTTGGTCTCAGCTCTCTGCAGGTCATTCACTAGGTCCCCCTGTGTGGTTCTGGGATTTTTGCTCACCATTCTTGTGATCATTTTGACCCCACGGGGTGAGATCCTGCGTGGAGCCTCGGATTGAGGGAGAATATCAGTGGTCTTGTATGTCTTCCATGTTCTTATAATTGCTCCCACAGTTGATTTCTTCACACCAAGCTGCTTACCTATTGCAGATTCAGTCTTCCCAGCCTGGTGCAGGACTGCAATTTTGTTGCTGGTGTCCTTTGACAGCTCTTTGGTCTTGGCCATAGTGGAGTTTGGAGTGTGACTGTTTGAGGTTGTGGACAGGTGTCTCTTAAAGAAGTTGTTACAGGTGTGTGAGAGCCAGAAATCCTGCTTGTTTGTAGGAGACCAAATACCTATTTTACTGAGGAACTCACCAATAAATTCATAAAAAATCCTACAATGTGATTCTCTGGATTTTTTGTTCTCATTTTTCTCTCATAGTACAGGCCTCTCTAATCTTTTTATGTAGGAGAACTTGCACAATTGGTGGCTGACTAAATACTTTTTTGCCCCACTGTAGCTCTCGATATACCGGTCAATTTCGTTCCTACCCTCACCTATGGTCATGAAGGCTGGGTCCTGACTGAAAAAAATAGATCACGGTTACAAGCGGCTGAAATGAGTTCTCAGAAGCGTTGCTGGCGTCTCCCTTAGAGATGAGGGTGAGAAGCTCAGTCATCAGTGAGGAACTCGGAGTAGAGCCGCTGCTCCTCTGTATTGATAGGAGCCAGTTGAGCTGGTTCGGGTATCTGGTAAGGATGCCCCCAGGACGTCTCCCTAGGGAGGTGTTCCAGGCACGTCCAGCTGGGAGGAGACCTCGGGGTAGGCCCAGGAGTAGTTGAAAAGATTATATTTCGACACTGACCTGGGAACGCCTCAGGATTCCCCAATCAGAGCTAGCAAATGTAGCTTGGGTAAGGGCAGTTTAAGGTCCCCTGCTGGAGTTGCTTCCCCTGCGAACCGACAACGGATAAGCAGATGAAGATTTAGAAGGCATGTATACCACTGTGTTGAATCACCTTTTCTTTTAACAATTCTTGGTACGCGTTTGGGAATTGAGGAGACTAATTGCAGTAGTTATGAAAATGAAATATATTCTCATTTTGCTTGATATAGGATTTTAGCTGCTCAACAGTTCGGGGTTTCCTTTGTCATATGTTCCGCTTCATTATAAACCAAAATGTTTTCAATGGGTGATAGGTATGAACTGCTGGTAGGCCAATTGAGCACCCAGACTCTTTTACTATGGAGCCATGCTGTTGTAATACATGGAGAATGTAGATTGGCATTGTCTTGCTTAAATAAGCAAGGCCTTCCCTGAAAAAGTCGTTGTCTGGATGGCTGCATATATTGCTCCACAATCTGTATTTATTGTTCAGCATTAATGGCGCCTTTACAGATATGCAAGTGACCCATGACATGTGCATTAATGCACCCCCATACCATCACAGATGCAGGCTTTTGAACTGTGCACTGATAACAAGGCGGATGGTCCTTCTCATTAGTCCAGAGGATACGGCATCCATGATTTCCAAAAATAATTAAAATGTTTATTCGTCAGACCAGCTGAGGGCCCAAAGATCACAGCCAAACAATAACGGTTTTCAGCCTTGTGCCTTGCATACAGAGATTTCTCCTAATTCATAGTTTAATTATATTATGTACCGTGGATGATGTATCTAAATACTTACCTAAATTAAATCAATCAATCGAAAGTATTGTATAAAGCCCTTTTTACAAAGTGCTTTTACAAAACACCCGGCCTTAAACACCCCAAGGAGCAAACAACCGTAGTGCTGAACTTCAGTGACTAGGAAAAACTAAGAAGGCTAAAAACTAGGAAGAAACCTAGAGAGGAACCAGGCTCAGAGGGGTGACCAGTCCTCTTCTGGCTGTGCCGGGTGAACATAAGAGTACAAATTGTAATAACTAATCGATGCATGTGGGCAGAGCCCAGAGTCTATTTAAACCCATTCCAGATTCTTGGCAACATAATTCTTAAATTGCTGCACTTTTTGCCTTTGCAGTCTTTCACAGAGTGGTAACCCCCTTACTTCTGATAATTCCAGAGAGGATGGGTCTATCTTTTAATACCCAATCATATTACCAACCTGTTACCAGTTGACCTGATTAGTTGTGTAATTTTCCACCAGGTATAGTTTTAAGCATTACATAACTTTCCCAGTCTTTTGTTGCCTCTGTCCCAACTTTTTTGAAACATGGTGTTGGCATCAAGATCAAAGTGGGCACATATTTTTCAAGAAACAATTAAATGTCTCAGTTGACATTTGACATGTTGTCCTTGTGCTATTTTTCTATTGAATATAGGGTGTAAATGATTTGCAGATCATTGCATTCGGTTTTTACTCACATTTTACGCAGTGTCCCAATTTTCTGGGAAACAGGGTTGTACATGAAACTAAGATGACCATGTATGCTGATGGTGCCACATTATACATGTCAGCTACCAAGGACAGTGAAATTCTCTGTGACACAAGGAGTTCCACTCAGTGACAGAATGGGTTATTGACCATAAACCGGTCCGGGGCATGTCTAAAAAGAAATCTATTGTATTTGGCTCAAAACATTACCTAAGAACTTATCATGAACTGGAGTTGTGCATGAAAGTTGTTAAGCAACTTAAAAAATGTTCCTCCTATGGGCTGAAATGGGTTAGTCACATTGACAAACTATGAACATGGGGAGAGGTATGTCTGTTATAGAAAACGTTCTTTGCTTTTGATACAAAGATCACTGTACTAGTGTTTTATGTTCCTGTCCCGTCTTGATTACTGCCTACTAATGAGGTCAGGTGGAGCCACAACCGACCTAGAAAAAAGACGCAGTTGGGTGAAAACTGACCATCCTACTGCGGTATGTGTTCCCGTAGACAGGCCATCCTACAGTGACCATCATGAGATACATTTTTAAAAACACATTCTCTACATAACGCACAACTCATTTTAACTGTAATAATATGAGTGTATAGGGAGAGTGTGTAAATAAAATGTTAGTTGTTGTAATAACAGACTTTTATTTAAATTTTTTTAATGTATTTTAATTTAATAGAATATATTCAATAGTATACTGTCATGAACTATGAACTGTTGCCTACGGTCATATGTTCAATGTTTTATATGGACTCCAGGAAGACAATCTGTTGCATATCAGATAGTGAATGGGGATCCTAACAAACTAAATATCTAAACTGGCAGACATGCCAGAACTTGTGAATGTGTATTAACAGGCAGATAATGTTTAAATGGCCCAAAGAATCAACTAATCCATTTCAAAATTGCATCAATGAGTCAAGAGTCACAAAGTATAATAATCATCATGAAGTAGGACTCATTTAAAACTGAGTTGAGGGGGGGCTTGTGTTCAGGATATAAGGGTCAGGTTTTGATTTTGACAATGATCACTTGCCCACTGTCCAATGGCAAAATATCACATTCTTTTACTTCAGAAATACTTCACCAAACCCCATAATTAATTAATTGTCAAATTGCACAACTGAATCCTAATCTCCTTAAGCTCAGGGTAATGTGTTTTAACCTAAAGGTGTGTTTAAACATGGATATTGTATTACGTTGCGGTGTTACATCTTTAAGATAGATGTTTTAACCTGCACATGCGTTATAAGTTGCTGATAAAGTGTTGAGGTTTGTGTAACAGATCTTTACCAACATCACCATGGATATAGAAGCCTCTGGGAGGGGACAGCAGGGACTCCTACGAATTAGAAATAAAAACCAGTCAACTGTCAGCAATAAACATATTTCAAATATTCATGCATTCTTGTTACTGAAAAGCTACAACAATCCAGCTACAAACATTTTTATGAGAAGGGTCATATAGAAAAAAGGGCAGGAAATCCCTATGTGAATGACTTAAATAATATAATTGCACTGTAAGTATAGGTCTATGTAACATAAATTAACTGAGCTATTCATTACAACATCATTGTTTGAATCCATAATAGTAACTAGGGTTAGCCAATCCACTGACTAGTACAGTAAGGCTTGGACAGCAAGCCTACTGCCGCACAGCAAAACAATGGACTTCTAATCAACACGAGACAACAGGATTCCCACGAAGAAACGCATCATCGACTGAACAATGGGGGGATTTGTCTGGAAATAAAAACAGGGAGAACTGCAGAGGTTCATCTAAGGTCTACAAACAAGCTCATCGGGCTGGACTGGCTAATTCTGACACTGCGGCATTAGTGTGGCGGGAGTGTTTAGTCGTTACTGAATTGCACTGATTTTATTTAAAACTCAAAGTCATAGTTCAAGCTGATTCTTCACGGTGTCCCAGTTTGCTACTTGTTGACTAGGTTGTTACGGAATATGACAAATGTTCTTCTCAGACTGCCTCAGATAAATAAAGTTGTTCATGACCCGAGAATGGTTTTGGAGACGATTTCAGTTTGTCTGCAGTTTAGCAGCAACATTAGTCAGTGTCCACTGCCCTTCATGAAGAGCCAGACTCATATCACAGGACAATGGCTGATTCACTAGTGGGGGAAAATAAAAAAAACATCCCTCCCTCAGTTTCTATCTAGCTGTCCCGTTCCTCCTCTCCTCATCCTGTCCTCTCCCTCCCTCTTTCTCCCCCTCCATGTCCTCCACTGGGGTGAAATGCTGAAAGACTGTGTGTGACTTCTAGCTGACTTCCCAAGCTGCTCTCTGGCACTGCGGGCAGGACGTAATTGTCGGCGGTGGCCAGCGACCATGTTGTGATGCTACGGCAGAGTGGAGAAATACAACGAAGGCCTTTCCCTGGTCTGTTGGCACCACCTTCATTGCCCTCCGCTCGGTGCTTGGTCGCCTGTTTTCACCAGGCCTGTTCTCATCGTGCGCCAGCCCTGGAGCAGAGAGAAGCCCGCGGCCAAAAGGTTCACATGTCAACACGTCAGTGTCAGAGGTTATTCATCTTCGGTACCAACTCTGCTTTTACATTCTATTATCCTAGCACCCGCTACAATCATTAGAAGAGATAGGCTCAAATAGGATTCGTTGTGACGGTCAGTTATCTTAAGAACATCTTGTACAATCCACCAAGTCCAAGTACATGGGACGACCAATTCATGAGACCCAGTCTGACTTGATTGGGGGTGGCTCGTTTCTAAACACTATGCTATTGTTGGCTACTCCAAAAACACGCCACATCGGGTCAATTTTAAGTCAAGTGTAGGCTCTTCATAGCCAGCCAGAGAACAACGGGCAATGAATGCAGACAGAAAGAGCAGACACCAGCGTGACCTGTTTAAAACCAATGAAATTGCATAACTCTAGTCATAGTGTGTCAGACTGAGGGACAAGGATGAAAAGGACAGAGGGTATTGGGGGAATAGCACCCTAGTATTTTCAGTGTAGAATCAAAAGCAAAACGCGGGGGGGAGTGTACAAAACAATAGGGACCCCCTCATTACCGCTCAGGGACGATGAGAGATGGAGAGGGAACCAGGGCCACCACAGCAGGAGGTCTCTCCGTCCTGCCATCCAAAACAACTCCTCCTACCCCCTTCTGTCTGTGTGTGCCAGCCAGACCCTCACAATCCCATCCCATAGTATACACCTCCCTAACATCCCCTGACCTACAAAACTAACACACCAACCTGAGCTCCAACAACAACAGCTGAGATGTGGTCCAAATTCCAAATTTCAAAAAACTGCTAGGATTTACATGACTAAATAATATAATACTGTCACTTTTTTCATTTATGTAGGCTATTAGCCTTTCTTAACAATTAGGCCCGCTAGCAGTTTGATGTTTGAAGCCATCAATTGTCCAATTAACTATTACTCAGATCAGCAAACATATTCAAAACGTTTCCATAGTAAATGCTACTTAACTTCTGACAGCAAAATTCTTGCAATGAGTGGTTATTATGATCAGGTTCCCTTTTGGGTTTATTGTACCAGCTCTCGGCATTAGGATAACTGGTGTACAGAGAAAGACTGCCAAGCAGGCATATCACACATTATGTTACATAGTGCACTGTTCCACTATAAGGTCCACAGAACATCTCTCTATTGGCTAAGAGTCCAGACAACATTCACATCATAAACACTGCCTAGCACAATAGAGTTATTTAATGAATGCACAATGGTGGCCTTCATCTATGTAGGACTATGACTAGTAATAGACCTTAATGTTGCGGTTTCAGCTCAAGGTGTTATGGATCAGCTAGTCTATTTTTATATAAAAGAACAACAGGTTTAATAAATACGTCTGTTTGGGAGTTAGTCTCTGTCAACTGATGTGTGGATTTCAACCAACACCTTATGACTGGCAAAAAGGAGTCGGACACAGAGCATATTGCTTGCTTGCTTGTTTTGTACATACTGACTGTCATTCAGTTGTACAGCAGTCAATCCCTTCACACTGAATTGGGTCTTGAAAGTGTTTCATCAACATTCTCACCGATTCCCATAGAGCCATTATGTTCTGACAGCGAGCCAAATGTCAGGAACATTATAATCAAGTGACTAATTGCTTCTGTTTGCTAACTAGGACACAGTAAGGGGGAGAACAAGGCTCTTGCCAGCACTGGAGAACACTGATCGAGTTAGGCTAGTGATAGAAGTGAGTGGAGTGGCGACGAGTTACTCAATGACAACTCCTCCATCATGTTTAAAGTGAAAAGGAAGAAGGAACTTTGGCCAGATATTTAATGGCCATGGTTGCTACCTGATATGAAAACCTTTCAGCATGCGTAAGGTACACCGTGTTGCCGTATTAACCCCCCCCGGGTCGGCGTACACCTGGTTCAAATTCAGGACCTCCATTTCACAAACCACAAGTCCTCGCTGAAGCATCAGTACCAATGGGGCTCTTTCAAAAAGCTAACTTATATAGTGTGGCGTGGGCGTGGACATTTAAGGTTGAGGCTGTTGTTTTACACACTTCCATGTGTTGAAGCCCTGCCCTCAAATTGACTTAACAGGGAGCACAGTGTAGACCTTTGATAGAGTATGGTTGGCCCAGAGAGGTTCGCATAGCAGTATGCGCTCACTGCTATGAGTTGCTCTGACAAAGAGCCTCTGCTAAATTCCTTAGAGCCACTCAGGACACATGATAATCTGTCTACAATCTTCTTCTAGATGCAACATCCCACCTTGCAAACCAATTATTTGTTTAGAAGACAAAATAAGAGCAGGAATGGGATTGTAATTGGTGTTCCTCTGTCTAAGATAACCTTATTAGAAGAGTATTTTTGGTGGAGCTTAGCAATTTCAACAGGGTGATCATGTGACCAGAGTGCACATGTAAAAATTTGAATGTAAATGTTCCTTTCCTCAAGCCATCCCAGAAATGTGACATCTACAGCTTTAACCCTAAACTGTCACACCTGATTCATTTACTCAGTTAATTACCAAAACTTTTGGTGGATGAATCTGTTGCGCCAGTTAAGAGTTAAAGTAAATCTTTGAAAAGCCCTAGGGACTGAGAAGAGATTTGGGAATACCTCAAATGATCCCTACCTCTTTTGTGGGAGAACCATCTTCTTGGCTCCGTTTCTGATGATTTGAGTTGCTGTCTTTTCCCTCCTTCTCTTTTGGCTCAGGTGGGGCCAAGTAGATGTTGTTGGTATAGCCTTGTAAGGTTTTCTGCAGTTGCCCCAATTGAAGAAGGATATGTCTTTGGTGAGGATCCTCCTTTAAAGAACCAGCGTGTATGAGGCTGTCATAGTGCTGCTCGACAGTTCTGGTGCAGACTGGAATGTCCGGGTTCAGTTGTGATGACGATGTGGATAGACTACGTGTGCTTGTCGTGTATCCTGAAATAGACGAAGACATTAATATTATACAGTGTACAAGGCCATCAACAAATTTAGTACACATAGAAAAAAAAAACTAAAACAAAGCTAATTATCAATTAACAACATTACTACTGTGTGCTTAGGTTACTGACGGGCTAGGTTATTACTACATAAGTACCTTAGTATGATCATAGGCATTGCCAGAATATAGCATAGCGGAAACACCATCTGCTCACTAACTAAAAGTTGCTGGATCTAAATCTAGCCGGCAGGGCAAACATGACTCAATTTTTGTGCAGGACAGTTAACCCAATGCTCCGGTACTGGTCCTCCGCTAAATGACTCGAGTGGACTTTCTGCATTGCCCAGTTAGTCCAACTCTTGCAGCGGTCAAACGCAACACGTATAAAGTTTAAACAGCAGAAGCTATCAGTTCAATCACACGCAAAGGATACGATAAGGAATTTCTGTTAAATGTCTTCGAAATAAGTATTTAAACAAGTCAAATATATTTGGGAACAATGTCACTCAGACGGTTTTACAAGTTACAAATACACAATACCTGTATATTTATAGAAGACAATACTTTCCAGAACATTTTTTTATCTGAAAACATTATTTAAAAATATTTTAAGTAATTCTAATGTGTGCCTATCTGATAAAAAGCTTGCATTAGCGAGACTATTTACAAGTACAGGGTAAAGGCCAGACTGCGGTATGCCAATAGCTATGCATGTTATCTAACCTGTAAGCTTGCTTGCAGAACCATGTCATTTGTTTGAATGACTTCGAAAGTAAAGTTTTCACAAAATGTCGAAGATCTAACCTTTTGCAGTGCTTCTTGTGGGATTCCAAATTTTATTTTGAAACGTGACTTTCAGTAAATATCTAAATACATTACATCTTGCCGCTAAAGGCGCCGCCATCTTGATTCAATAGAGTCAAACTTTATTCATAAACAGCTATGGTCACCTGCACAGTTATTTATATATATATATATATATATATATATATATATATATATATATATATATATATATATATATATATATATATATATATATATATATATATATATAT